>JAMPIV010009350.1:170000-244745 GCA_024509875.1 Oreohelix idahoensis | reverse complement strand
GTCTTAGAATCATAAAATTTGAGCTAACTTATGTACACGTCGCTGATCACGAAGTTCTGCTGCATTGATTAGTAAACATGGAAAATGATCGCGCACTCACTCACGCACATCGTTAACAAAATAGAGAAAAAGAAGGAATTTTTTTTTAATCAAAGAAGAATAAGAATTAAAGATACCCCTTCCTGAATCCCACATTTTCCCATCACGCCATAACTGATCCTAATATTAATTGGTGTGCCGCATAGTATGAAACGCAAAAACACGGATGTCTTCGAGTTGGCTTTTTTTTTTTTTTTTTTTAAATATTAAGATTCGGTGAGGAGCGCCTCGTTGGATCTATTAGGGCGCATGTCAAAATATAAAAAGACCTTATGAACTGGTTTACAGATATAGGAGTGTGGTACATCAATAGCTTTAAGCTCGAACTGTGAGGCCAGATTAAAAAGAAAAAACTTGGAGAAAACAAACAAGGGGAGCACGTGGTAATGACCTGAAATAAACAGTACTTGCTTGCACAAGACTTGTCCATAAAGTGCTAACAGTTTATCATCACTTTCAGCCCTACATGGTTAGTTTTCCACCGTTTTATTACATAATATAAATAGGGGAAGGATCATTTGCATTTCGATATACTGTGCGAACGCGTTTTATGCCAGGGCTACGTTTCGGAGGGTAGGGACGCGCGTAATTTGAAATTCACGTAAACTGAGATCATTTTCTCCATAAGAAATTCAGTACGCCCACAAAGGGGAACGATCCTGCAAAGTATGTTAAAATAAAAATCAATAACAGTTTTCATAAAAAGCATAGGGAACCGAACATAAAGCATAAGAAACATGAGATAAAGCCATGAAATTAGCAATTTTTCATAAGAGTACCGACAATTTTGTTTTGTGTGCTTTGTTTCCTAGCTCGCGCTATTTCTAATTGTCGTAAATTGAGATCGTGTAAATCGCGATTACAATGGTCTTTTTGCTCATGGGCAGAGTGTGGTCAGATATAGTGTATGTTGTTGCTTCATACATGTTTATTGGAATTGAGAGAAAGAAGAGTCAAACTGCAAGAGATAGAAAAGCCATAACACCAAAATACATAGAGAAACTTTACCCAAGCATTTGGACCAATACATCCACATAACGAACGAACGAACGAACTTTATTTTCAAAGGGTTAAGAATTGGGCACGCAGGCCCGTCTGACATTCTGCCCTTCCTCTCTCTCTCATCATGTATACTGTATCCTTTCATCCTCATATTTGGATCAGATGGATCAGCAACAAATGCAACAGGAGGTGGAGGTGTCCTTCTGAGATTAAGCACTGGTAGGCTACACACACAAAAAGCTGTCGGTGGCAACAGGAAAATTCTCAAGTAACTTCAGAGTAGAGGCAGATGCCGTGAAAACTGCAGCAGAGGTTCTAATGGCAGAGGAAGAACAGAGAGACATGTTGTTTTCTTCACAGATACATTTTCGGTAATTACAACGCTGAAGAGCCAGAATAATGCAGGCAGGATGACCTAAAAGTAGTGCTCTACAAACTATGTCAACGATTCAAAAAGTTGTGATATGATGGATCCCGTCTCATTGTGGCATCCCCGGCAATGAAGAGACTGACAGATTGGCTAAGGAAGGTGGAAATCGACCTCGGCCATACACAAGCATAACTTTTGAAGAGGCAAAGAGTTTTATTGGAGTCAGATACAGAAACCAGTGGGATGCAGAGCATCCAGGCCATACACAAAGTGATGCATATTACCAGCTCAGCAGAAGAGAAAGAGGGGTAATTTCTACAGTCTATCCAGCTGTAAATGGGTACCTGACTCTGAGCTTTGAGTTAGGGAATGAAAAGGCAGCGAGGAAGAGAACTGGTCACTCCACTTCTCGATGCTGGAACTAGTCTGTAACACTTCACTCCCCTACAGCAGTATTTGCTATGGAACTACCTTTTTACCATCTATTCAACAAGCTAAAGATACAAACTACCGATGAGTGTAAATATGGCACTGAAAATAATGACAGTTAAACATCTGCTTCAAAGATGCTCAAAATAAGAGGGACAGAAAAGCACATATGGCTATCTCCAGTACCATTTCTGGAAAAACTCAATGGACATGCAAATAGCCTCAAGCTGACCGCTGCTGTCTTTGAAAATATTCAGGTAGATGTCTGAGAGGGTATGATGAAGAAGAAGACACACATATATTTTTGCTGTTATTTTCAAGCTGCCCTCATCTGTGGCGTACGTAATTGTGGCGCATCTTTATATCTGTGTTAATCCTAGGGTATGGCCTTCACTTTGGAGGAACGTCAGCTGCTTGGCATTCATGGTCTTCTTCCACCTGCCCTGCTGGACCAAGATCACGAGGTGTATCAAGTGATGCAAAATTTCTACCGCTGGAGCTGTGATCTGGACAGGTTCATCTTTTTGATGGCCCTACAAGACCGTGCAGAGAAACTTTTCTACAGAGTAGTGACTGAGAACATTGAGTTGATGATGCCAGTCATTTATACTCCTACTGTGGGACTGGCATGCCAGAAATATGGCATGATCTTCAGGAAGCCAAGGTCATTGTGATTTTAATATTACAAGTGCAACATTTCCCTACTTCTTTGTAGATAAACCAGCACTGATTTTTAGCATATTTTCTCTCCCTTACCCCACTCTCTACAACTTTAGCTTATAGTGTTAGTATCTGAGTTGTCTTTATTTAATCTAAGATCTTAACTGTTGTCAACAGTATTTGTCATCTGCAGCTTTTTTTGCAATGTCCCATCATGCTCCTGAATTATCTTCCCTTATATTTGCCCCTTCCCCTACATATTTTCTCCTTTTTATATTTTTCTGTCCAGAAATATGCAGAAACATTTGAACAGTCTTTAATTATCAGTTATTGCTTACAATAATTATTTAATTTCTAATACAACAGTATACTCATTTACCTATGTGAAAAGAGAATAATAATAGCCCCTTTAGTCATAACTGACTGGTTGTTCGTCCATCACGGGTGATGAAGACCACTCTGTTCATCCAATTATTTAAGAATATGTTAGGTTAGTCTATGGGTACGAAGGTGACTGAAGAGCCCGATGCGGGCCTGGAAAGATCTTGGACAGTGTGGGCAGGGAATGTTTGCTTCATGTGAAGGTTTTATTTCACGGTCCTTTCTAGCTTGTCTCCGCTGTTCTGCTGCTGCTCTTCTGGATGATTCGCATGCTGCTGCACCTTTACGAAGAGATGTGCGCCAAGCAGTTCGGTCTTGCGCAGCAGCTTCCCATGTGTCTGGGTTTATGTCAAAGGTTTTTCAATGACGTCTTTAACGTGTCTTTGAAGCGCTTCTTTTGGCCACCATGGGAGCGTTTACCCTTCTGCATCTCACCATAAAAGAGTATCTTTGGCAGTCGATGGTCTGGCATGCGGACTACATGACCTGCCCAGCGAATTTGTGACTGCATCAGAATAGTATCAATACTAGGGATACCAGCTCTGTCAAGAACGGCGGTATCCGGGATCTTGTCTTGCCATTTGATGTTCATTATCTTCCTGAGACAGACTGTATGGAAGTGGTTTAGCTTCTTTACGTGGCGCCTGTATACAGTCCATGTTTCACATGCATATAGCAGCACTGGAAGCACCGCAGCTCTGTATACCTTCAGCTTTGTCTGTAGACTAATGCCACTTCGATGCCAAACGTTGGTGTATAGTTTGCCAAATGTGCTGCTGGCTTTGGAGATCCTGGTGTTCACCTCATCATCAATGACAATGTTCTGGGATAGTGTGCTACCAAGGTATGTGAATCTGTTCACAACATTCAGTTTCTCACCATTAACCTTGATGACTGGCTCAGTATAAACTGTGCCAGGAGCTGGTTGGTACATGATTTCTGTTTTCTTCGTGTTGATGGTAAGCCCAAAGTTGGCGCAGGCTTCGGAGAATCTATCCACACTATGCTGCAGATCAGCCTCTGAGAAGGAATTGAGGGCACAATCATCAGCAAACAGAAGATCTCTGATGGTGTGTGATTTGACCTTGGTTTTTGCTTGAAGCCTCCTAAGGTTAAACAATTTTCCATCAATACGATAACTAATGTCGATTCCTGTGTCCCCGTCTCTAAAGCATCAGTCAGCATAGCAGAAAACATGATACTGAACAGAGTCGGTGCAAGTACGCACCCTTGTTTAACTCCATTTGAGACGGGGAAAGGCTCTGATAGCTCACCGTTTTCCTGAACTCTAGCCTGCATTCCATCATGCAGTTGCTGCACTATTGTGATAAATTTCTTTGGGCAGCCGTATTTTGCCATGATCTTCCATAGACCCTCTCTACTACTGACCGTGTCGAACGCCTTTGTCAAGTCGATGAAAGCTGTGTACAGGTCACAGTGCTGTTCTTGGCATTTTTCTTGTAGCTGTCTTGCAGCGAACACCATATCTGTGGTTCCACGTTCTTTCCGGAATCCACACTGACTTTCAGGTAAAAGACCTTTGTCAAGATGAGCCGTAAGGCGATTCAAAAGGATTCTGGCGAATATCTTCCCAGCGATTGATAAAAGAGAGATGCCTCGATGATTGTTGCAGTCTTGGCGATTACCTTTACGTTTATATAGATGTATAATTGAGGCATCTTTGAGATCGTGTGGGATGGTTTCACTCTGCCACATTTGCTGGAAGATCATATGAAGTTTCTCTATCAGAACTGCACCGCCATCTTTATAAACCTCAACAGGAATTGAATCGGAGCCAGGGGCCTTTCCACTAGACAGTTGACGAATCGCTTTTTTAGTTTCCTCCAGAGTTGGTACATCATCTAATGCTTCATTTATAGGAATTTGGGGCAGGCGGATGATGGCTTCGTCGTTAATAGATGATGGCTGGTTCAAGATATTATTAAAATGTTCAGCCCAGCGTTGGAGAATTTTTTCCTTGTCTGTAATTAGTGTTTTTTCCATCTGCATTAAGGAGGGGAAATGATCCTGATGATGTTGGACCATAGACCGCTTTGAGTGCAAGGTAAAAGTTTTTCAAGTCATGGCTGTCAGCAAAGCCTTGGATCTCATCTGCTTTATTACTCAGCCATGAATCCCGCATCTGGCGTAGTTTATGTTGGACGATTCTACGCATGTTGTTGAAAGCGTCTTTCTTGGATGTAGATTTTGGATCATTTAAATATGCTTTATGGAGATGGTGTTTCTCAGCCAACATCTGCTTTATATCATCTGAGTTCTCATCAAACCAGTCATTTTGTTTCTTGATGGAAGGACCCAGGACCTCTGTAGCAGTGTTGTAGATCTGCTCACTTAGGGCTGCCCAATTTGTTTCCACACTTTGGCTGTCTAGCGAGATAGATTTGAGACGGTCTTCTAAGGTGTCAGTAAATGACTGTTTGATTGTTGTCTTCTTTAGTTTGGTGACATCCAGCCTCTTTTGAGTTTTCTTCCCCTGAGGGCGCCTGGCTGGTTGGATACGAACTTTAAGTTTAGATACAATGAGGCGATGATCAGTCCAGCATTCGGCACCACACATGGACTTGGTCACCCGGACATCTTGCCTGTCCTTCTTCCTAACAATTACATAGTCAATTAGGTGCCAATGCTTTGAGCGAGGGTGCATCCAGGAGGTCCTGTTGCGGGTAGGAAGTCGAAAAATGGTGTTTGGTGACAAGGAGGTCATGTTCTGCGCAAGTCTGGAGGAGACGAAGTCCATTACTGTTACAGCGACCCACGCCGTACCTACCAATAGTGCCATTCCAGGAGATGTTATCTGAGCCTACTCTTGCATTAAAGTCACCAAGAATGATGAGCTTATCTGCTTTAGGAACTGATGCAATGACTGCATGTAGTTCTTCATAAAACTTATCCTTGACATCATCCTGGTTTGTCATAGTTGGTGCATACGCGCTAATGATGGTGGCATGTTTTCTTCCATAGAACAGAGGGATCTTGACCGTCATGAGTCGGTCATTTATTCCCTTTGGGGGCCCCGCTAACTTGCTGACAATTGCTGTTTTGATTGCAAATCCAACCCCTGCTTCTCGTCTTTCTTCAGTTCCTCTTCCGCTCCAAAAGAATGTATAACCTGCACCCTTTTCGCAAAGTTGGCCCTCGCCTGCAAGTCGAGTTTCACTCAGTGCTGCTATGTCAATGTTGTACCTGGCCAGTTCTCTCCCAATCAGGGCAGTTCGTCTCTCAGGTCTGTTTGCATTAAAGTCTTTGTCAAGTAAAGTGCGCACATTCCATGCGCCTAGAATGAGGGGGAAAAATCTGTCCTTTCTTTTTCTTATATGTCGACCGCCGAAGTAGGGTACCCACCAACCGCGGTAAGCTGGTTAGGTAATGGTGAAGCAGGCAATGTTTAGGGCACCTTTTCTAGCCCCTTCCTCATGCCATGGAGGTGAGCAGTGCTTTCCTAAAGAGGGCTGCTCAGACACTCAGGGGGCTGCCGAATCCCACTGCTGCTCCGATCAGTGGAAGACGACCATATGGCCTGAGCCGCCTGTGTGTAGGTCTGCGACTACGACTGCCAGCGTACCCACGCCTGCCGCTTCGCCGCTCGCCCATCGCCACAGGACTTGTTGTGAGTGGATGGATGAATGGATGAATGGATGAAAGAGTGACTTGCGCGGTGATTTGGATTAAAGTGAGGAAGAGTTGCGCAATTCGTCGACCTCACTCTCTTGCCTGGGTCCATCTCAATCCAGTGGCAAGACAAGTCAAGACGACTGGAGATGAAGTCAGGTGCAGTGGATGACCATGGCTTTCTACGTGCCTCGCCGTGCTCCTTACGCTCCACAGCGCGTTGCTGGTAATCGCCGTCATGCCCGTTGAACCAACAGGTGGTTTCTTCCGCGCAGTCTATCGAATCCAGTCTTCGCATGCATGGGTAGGCAGACCCTAACTCACCGAAGGTTTATAACCATTCGGCTACCCTCACCTAGTTTAGCCGGCCTGTCAAAGCCGTTGTCCGGGGGTGGCCGCTGTCGCATGCTGACAGCTACGAGGAGCCACAGGTGAGAGCTGGATGCCAGGTTTGGACCAAAGGTGGCTGAGCTGCCCTAAAAAGGGCATGACAGCTCCTTCACCAGAGGTACTACCAATACCTGACTTCCCAACACCCCCTCATAACTGACTATGGGAAGAAAAGAGAATGTCCTTTGTATTAATGTATGAATGTATTTTTATTTTACACACACACAGAATCATATGTATGTACATTAATTTGTGTTTATTTTACTCTCACAGAGACATATATGTAAGTATGTGTGTATATAATATATATAATTTTCCTGTGTACTCCATACTCCCCCCTCCCTGCCGCAGGAAGCTAGCACCAAGCCATCACATATTTTTGTGGTAATTTGTTTTACATGACGAAGATGCCAGCGCCTCATGCACAACCTATATTAGTCACCTTGAACAACATGCTAGAGGGTGTAGTACTACGCTTATTCTTTCTTTGTCTCTTCAGAGACCACTGGGAACTACACGAAGCATGCAGTATATATATATATAGAGAGAGAGAGAGAGAGAGAGAGAGAGAGAGAGAGAGAGAGAGAGAGAGAGAGAGAGAGAGAGAGAGAGAGAGAGAGAGAGAGAGAGATTAACATACTTTCCTTTTTTTTTCTCAAGAGTGATCTGTTCAAATTGAAACTTGATCATGCACTATTACATTCTTCAAGAATGTTAAACTCTTTCTTCTATTTCTACAGGGGTCTATACATCACCATTCATGATTTGGGACATGTGTATGACATTCTTTGTAACTGGCCAGTTGATGATGTCAGGGTATAAAGCATGTTTGTTTCTGCTCTAAGCTATGTAAAAGCCTGTTTTATTTATTATTTGTTGTTTTTAAGCATAAACTTTAACTTAAAGTTCATTGCCACCACAAAAAGCCAGGCCTGGTTTCAAATATGCATTAGCCATTCCTTTACACTTTTCAAGTAATAAATTTGCCAGTAGACATATCACAGTAAAAAACTATGCTTTAATGATTGTTCAGTGTTTGGTATTTTAAAAATGTAGGAAATATTGCGAAAAAAATCATGAAAATTTGTGATTTTAAATATTGTAGGCACTTGTAAGTGCGGGGGAGGGGAGGGGGGGGGGTGGTGATTGGTCAGATCCATTAGACCTATTAGTTACACCCTTAGTAATTTTTTCAGAACCATTGTGTCCTAATAATGTCAAATTCCCCCCTGACTTCCTTGTCAGTGAGATCAGAAGCCTAGCCTTCTCAGATACTGGCGAAAAAATAGATCCAGTGTGGAAGTTGCGCACGTTAAAATCCCTGGGCAGTTGAAAATCGTAAAGAGTAGCCATATGGCCGCTGCCTTGGCAAAATTTACAAAATTATTAAAAGCTACCCACCACAAAAATATTTATAGAATGTATGATTTCTGTATACACACATTGGGATCCATTGCTACGGAGTTCATGCCCTTTGCTGAGATCCTCCTTGTGTGATCTAAGGGAGATCAGAGCACTGATGGAGTGTGCAGGGAAGATGGTCTTTAAGAAAACAAAAAAACCCTTAGTCCCACCCAAGGTGTTCATTACTAGTGCATCAGATTAAGTAGTGGCAAGACAGACAAGAGAGGCTCAATAATTAATTGATTATGGAGAATGAGGCTGCTAAAAACATTTTACATGAAATTGTATCAAAAGTGGAATGTAGGCTAGGTTCCAGTACAGTAATTTACTGTTTCTGCTTACATGTTATCTATCTGGAAATCAGGTCTAAATTTAGTATCTCATTTCAAATTACGAAGCTAATTTTATTATCTTGTGTCAGGAAAAAAATTAAACAGTGCCGCGCCCACCTCCCCCAAATGCATGTAATTAGACCTTCCTAAGCCAAAAGTTTTACCAACAATGTGCCTCCCAAACCCTAATTAATGGCTCAGAGAAAGAAATGACAGATTATATGGTTGACTGTTACTTTATTGAATTGTCAGTGAGATGTTAATGTAAAAAAAACAAGGGTGCTTTTCTGTATAGAGGTGACAGAGCAAACTGAGTTGTTTCTACTTAAACCTGAGCTAAAATGACTTAACAGTGTCATGAAACAGGTTGAGTCACAATGAAACAGTGTCATGAAACAGGTTGAGTCACAATGAAACAGTGTCTTGAAACAGGTTGAGTCACAGTGAAACAGTGTCATGAAACAGGTTGAGTCACAATGAAACTAAGAGCAAGGAGTATTGCAAACAGTCCTTTTTGGTCAAGTATTTCATTTTTTGGTCAAGTATTCTCAAGAAACGAAACACATAAAATTACAAAAAGATAATAGTTACACACACTGTTATTTGTACCAGTGGCCTACTAATGGTGGTGTGAGGGGGCAGTCCACCCGAGTGACAGCCAGGAGGGGGGAGGTGTCCTCAGATGTTATTATGACAGTACTGTACTGTATAAAAATCTATATGCAAGTATAATATATTTTTTCTGTGTGTTTTATAGGGGGTGCCAAAGTAAGGAACAGCCCTGGGTTCCAAATACTAAATATACAGCTTTAATTTGTACAGTTCGGACTTTTCTGTAACATGGAGGGCTGTATGACTGTCAAAGGCGTGAGGAAATGCAAGATTCCTTAGCAGTGGTGAAAGGGAGTATCGTTACCCCAGTGGTAGTGATAACAACAGAAGGTAGGGAACCCCCCAAGACGGTACTATTTGGGAAAACACACAAAAACACAGAAGCCTTCATTCCCCCAGTGTTGCAGTGCTCCAACTGCATGAAGTTTGGTCATGGGCGCCACACTTGCAGGGGGAAGGCAGTATGTAGGTTTTGTGCGGGGGCACACCCTTTCACGCAATGCGAAAAGGCAAAGTCAGATACTGACTATAAAAAGGATAATGCAAACAGAAAATGCATTAATTGCAAAGGAAATCACAGCGCCAGATTCCAGGGCTGCCCAGTATATCAGCAGACCAAAAAAGCATTGAGGGTAGCTATAACAACCCAAACCCCTTTCACAACGGTCATTAAAGAATTAAAAGAAAATGATACTTATACGAACAATTAAGTTATAACAGAAATTAAGAGTGTGCAAGAAGATGTCAAAATGCTTAAGTCACAGATGGCAAAAAAAAGTAAGAACAAGTTAGAAAGTAATAAAAAGAGTACCAAAAAAAAAAACCAGTCAGATGATTCAACAACATCCTCGGATGAAACACAAGTGCACTGAAAAGTACAGAGGCATTGCTTCAAGAAGTGAAAGCCATACAGCACCAAATTTCCCAGGATATAGCTAAACTGACTGAACTGAAAGAAGAAAATGAAATGATACTAGTCAAACTGTCTGAACAAAAAGAAGAAAGTGAAATAATACTAAAAAGAATGGAAAGTGAAAAAACAGGAGATTAACATAGGGAGAGAAGGGAATGTAGCATTGGATGAAAATAGGAAAGTGGTCAAAAAGAACAAAAGCAACCTAGAAGAAACTATCATAGAAACTATCAAAAAACGATTTGAGGGATTGTTACCACACTTAGCGGAAGAAGTTAGGGAAATAATGACAAGTTTAAATAAGGAT
This sequence comes from Oreohelix idahoensis, assembly GCA_024509875.1. Classification (NCBI taxonomy): domain Eukaryota; kingdom Metazoa; phylum Mollusca; class Gastropoda; order Stylommatophora; family Oreohelicidae; genus Oreohelix; species Oreohelix idahoensis. The sequence continues at coordinate 234,216 of JAMPIV010009350.1, read as the reverse complement.
TTTCTTGAGAACTTGATGGATAGTGGGTCCACAAGTGCAGGAAATAAAGAATAAGAGCAAAATTGATAGTTAACCAAAATAAAAGGTATACTAGATGATGATAAAATTCAATTTAGAAAGATTTAGAATTATCCAGTGGAATTGTAGGGGTATTAAAAAAAATTTTGCACCCCTACTATCAGAGACTGGAGGAAATACTGATATATATGCTCTTCAAGAGACCCATTTAAACCCAAATAATAGATATAGTTTGAAGGGCTTTAAGATACTTAGACACGATAGGAAAGAAGGTAGAGGAGGAGGTGTCGCAGTCTTAGTTAGCGAAAAATTTAAAATCATAGACTGGGAAGTATTTAATACAACCAATATAGAAGGTATCCAGGTGACTATAGCAGCTGAACCAAACAATCTAACAATTCTAAATGTATATGCTAAAGATGGCACAATTAAAGATGAAGAAATACTAGCCATAAGCACCAGACTAGGCCCCAAAACAATCATAGTAGGCGATTTTAACTCCCATCATTGTGCTTGGGGTGGACAACATGCAGATAATGCAGGAAAATGCCTACTTGACTTCATAGAAAACAATGAACTACTAATACTAAATGATGGATCTGCAACAAGAATTAATCCACAAGCTAATAGGGCAGACTCAGCAATAGACATAAGTATAGCAACTAACAACCTAGCGAATGTAAATTGGGAAGTGTTACAAGACACAAACTCAGATCATCTGCCCATTGTAATAACCATGCATGAAAATGTCATTCCAAACCCAGAACCAGAGAAACCTACCTTCAACTATAAAAAAGCAAACTGGGAAGCTTTCCAATCAGAGCTGGAGGTGATGGAATATAAAGACATGGAATCAGATGATACTGACTTGTGGGCGGAAACACTGACCAATGAAATTCTGAAAATAGCAATAAAGTATATACCAAATAAAAATATGCCACAACACCTTAAACCAATAAGTAACATTAATAAGAAAAGAGAAACTCAATGGAATAAAGAACCAGTTGCCTGGTGGAATAAAAGCTGTGCAGAAATTCATGAGAGAAGAAAAAGGGCCTTACAAAAATATAGAAATAACAGAACAGAAGAAAACTATGATAAGTATAAACTTATTAGGAATGAATCTAACAGAATAATATTCAAAGCCAAAGAAACTAACTGGAAGGAGTTTTGTCAGTCACTTAAACCTAGCACTCAAATTAGAGAAGTATGGAAAAAGCTTAAGGCAATCAAAGGGAACAATAAGAAAACAATAATGCCAACAATCAAACTACCAAAGAGAGCAGAAACAGATAAAGAAAAAGCTAATGCCCTTGCCGAGTATTTCTATAAAGTCAGTGCAAAAAAGTAGCCTTGGACAGGAAGAAAATGAGAGAAGAGAAAGACTTAGGATACAGTTTTTAAAAGAACTACCAGACCAGATAGAGGAAACAAACTATTTAGATGCTGATATAACAGAGGAAGAAGTAACTAATGCAATAAAAGATAAATCTAATACTGCCTCAGGGCAAGATATACTTAGTTATGAAATCCTTAAGAAAGTACCCAAAAGAACTATAAACATAATAACTTCACTTTATAACAAAATCTGGAACTTAGGAAAGATACCAAAAGCATGGAAAATAGCTATGATAGTACCCATTCTAAAACCCAATAAGGAAGCCCATGAAGTAAGTTCATATAGGCCTATCTCCTTAACATCACAACTAGGTAAAATACTGGAAACTGTTGTGAATAAAAGAGTTAAATTCTACCTGGAAAAAAACCAGTTATATAGCCCAAACCAGTCAGGGTTTAGAGCAGACAGAAGTACAGTAGACCAGCTTGTAAGATTAGAACATGATGTAAAGCTAGGGTTCAAGAGGAAAGAGAAAACAGTGGCAGTCTTTCTAGATGTAGCTAGAGCATATGATGAATGCTGGCGCGATGGAGCTCTTTACAAAATGAAAAAGATTGGCATTACTGGTAAAACCTATAGGTATCTAGAAAACTTTTTACAGGACAGGTATTTTGCTGTACAGGTGAATAATGATAGGTCAGAAATATATGAACAACAGAATGGGATTCCTCAAGGATCAGTGATCTCTCCTTCAATTTTCACTATAGCTGTAAATGATTTAGCAGATGAATTTAATGACATAAAGAATGCAGTATCACAATTTGCAGATGACTGTGCCATTTGGCGATCTGGAAAAAACTTGGACCATGTTTACAAAAAACTTCAAAAATCAAATAGACAAAGTTTCAGAGTGGATGAAAAGTTGGGGCTTCCAAATTAATGTAAACAAAACAGTAGGTATGATTTTCAGCAAAGGAAATTTAAAAAAAAATAACAAAATCAATATAACCATTAAAGGATAGAAAATATGTACCTCCTCAACAACTAGATTTCTGGGCATAACTTTAGATAAACAACTAAATTATAATAAACATATAGACAATTTGGTAGAAAGCTGTAGGGGACCCCTAAATATACTAAGGATTGTAAAAGGTAATGGATGGGGGGCCAGCAATAAAATAATGCTTATGTTCTACAAGGCCTTCATCAGGGGGAAACTGGATTATGCCAGCATAGTCTATGACTCAGCTGCAGCTTCTAACAAAGCAAAACTGGACAGGATTCAAAATGCAGCCATGAGAACTATTACAGGTGCATTTATATCGACACCAGTAGAAGCTCTAGAAGTAGCTCTTGGCATACCTCCCCTTGGTCTAAGACGGAAAGAACTGAGATTAAATTATTGGAGTAAAGTAGCACAAGAAGTGACCCACCCAGCACATAAAGCATTTGTCAAAAAACCAACCAAGTGTATGGGACGTCCCCTTAAATAAAGATAGATATCCAACAGGATGGAGAACTATAGAAGACCTAATGCAGTTCAAAGAACTATCAAACACAATTGAAAATAGTAATAAATACAGAAGCAAAATACCACCCTGGGAACTAAAAACACCAATCATAGACTACTTACTTACTGAAAAGATCAAACAAAACATAGAAGATAAGGAAGCCAAAATGATAAGTAGAAAGTTCATAGAGCAACTAACTAAACAAAGTCTGGCCGTCTACACTGATGGATCCAAGGGTGATAGTGGGCAACTAGGTGCCGGAGTTGTAATACCACAATGGGGAATAAAAAAAGAGCTACAGTATAACGGAAGGGGCATCGATTTTTACTGCAGAGATGGTAGCAATTCTTAAAAGTCTAGAAATAATCGAAGATAACCCACCAGAAGCTGTTACGATATTTACAGACTCACTATCATCACTACAAGCACTAGAACACCCAGGTAAATGTAGCCGGCCAGACATAAAGGAAGAAATTCTAGCAATTAATACATCACTAGAGAACAGAGGATGTAGTGTGAGGCTAGTGTGGGTTCCAGCACACATAGGTATAGCTGGCAACGAGTTGGCAGACCAGAATGCCAAGAAGGGAAGAACAAGTAAAAACAATATAAAAGCAGGGACTGGGAAGGTCAGAGATCAAGAGCCAAGTGAAGGAAACTATAAAACGAGGAATGGAAGACAACATGGAAGGAAAGTAGAAAAGGCAGACACGCGTTCAAACTGCTGAAAGAACCAACGAGGACATGCCAGGTCAGAGAAGAATTAAAGATACCATCGAACAAAAAACTGTGGCGTCTCCGACTCGGTGCAGCATACTTCATGGTAGAAGAACCACACTGCCAAGAATGTCAGGAAGAGAATGACATAGACCACTACCTGATCCACTGTAAAAAGAATGAACAACAAAGGCTTGAATTAAAAACTTACTATAGAAATCACAATATAGACTTAACAGGTGATAAGGTTTTAAGTATAGATGCCCCAAGAGATGCCCAATCAATACTTAAAAGATATATACATAAAACAAAGGAAAAAATATAAGGTTAGAACTTCAGAAAAATCGTCCAACTAAATAGAAATTAAGCAGCAAGAACTAACAAAGCATTAAAAAAAAAAAACAAAAAAAAAATAACTACTCATAGGACAAGGAAAGACAAGGTATTAAAAAAAAAAGGGACAACAACTCAAAAAGAACAAATACTAATACAAATTAAAACCAAGTGTAAAGGACAATAGTTATCTAGAAACAATACAAAAGAGAAAATAAAATTGACAAATACTAATATAAATAAAAATCAGCACCTGCAAAAGACAACAGTTATTTAAATTGAATACAAAATTAGTAAATAACATGACATTAAATACCCCAATTATAACCAACTTTCAGGTTGAACAGGGTAGACCAAGATGGAACGAGAAGAGGCAACAATGATCAGAGGTTGAGTGCCCGATCTCCACCCATCATTTCATCAAAACAACAACAACATATGCTGTCCTGACTCCCACTGATTTGCATATGTTTGAGAAAAAAGTGCTATGGAGTCAGATTTTGAGCTGTGCTGCTATCACTTTGCTTTTGTGTTTGAAATATAACTCTGCACAATTTTTTTGTTATACCACATCGACTCCAGGTTAAAAAAACAACAACCTGTCAACAGATTTTCATTGAGAGAATGGGAAGGGATCTTTCAGGTTGTAGGGATTTGAGTATAGTATGGTACAAGTGTAAAATTTACATTAAATTTATACTAAAAATCATTACCACATTATTATTGGCCTGTTAAAGGATGAGTCTCTGATTGACAAGAGTGGTTAGAGCGCTAGTCTCTTGCATATCACTATGCTCCCGTCTACCCAGCTGTAAATGGGTATCTTACCTCCTGAGTTAGGGAAAGAAAAGGCAGCGAGGAAGGGAACTGGCTACCCCACCTCTCAATGCTGGACCTAGTATAGTGAAGTCTCTAACACTTCACTCCCCTACAGCAGTATCTGCTATGGGATAACCTTTACCTGTTAAAGGATATATTATTTTCCATGTGAGAGAACATACGTTTTAGGATTGTTGAGGATTGCTTCATGTCTGCAGCATGGCGCATTCCTCAAATGATTATATCTCCGCGACTGATGTCGATGATTGTTTCATGCTTACAGACATTTGGATTTGTGCTCGATCCGAATGGCTGTATCATGGAACACCTCAAACGAATAGAGATATATCTCATCGACCGATGTCGATGATTGTTGCATGTGTGCAGGCATTTGAGTTTGGCCGACTCGAATTGCTGCACCATGGAACATCGCAATTGAATATAGTAACGACAAGTATGCATATCACTATGCATGACGCGTATGTCTTTGTAAGGTCATTCAACGTGTGGGCTTCGGCCCCAATGGCAGCGTATGGCATGTGTGGCCATTGCCACTATACATTCGACTTGTGGGTTTTGACCCGAACGGCAGTGTGTTTCAGAAGTGTGGCCATTGCCACTGATATTGTGTGGTACAACCACTTTTTAATTTTGTGGCTGGGAAGCCATTTGAGCAGTGTATTTCTTGAACCAAACGTAAGTCGTCGTATGAATAACGCAGTTTGCATAATTATGGCAGATTAGCCCGGCGTGGTATGCCAAAGGAACATTATGTTACTAGCAATAGTGTAAGACTAGTATAGATGGATATTGTACAGCTAGCGGCAAGCGTAAGCCTAGTGTAACGGATATTAAACGACTAGCAGTAGACGTAAGCCTAGCATAATAAGTGTATTGCAAAACTAGCAGGATAGTTAAGTCTAGTGCAACAGGCTATTGTATAAACTAGCGACGGGAGTAAGTCTAGTTAGCCTCTGAATTTATGCCAAAGGACATTGGCCGTTAAAAGGAACTGACCTCTAACCAGAACTCTAGATAGAGATTGTGAACATGTGCTTATGAAATAACGAGAACTCTTACAGAACGTATATGAATGTGATGTGACTTTTGTTCCCATGTAGTTGGTGTCTGCTCATGGTATGAAATTACTAATTAAATATTTTGAGTCGTCAAAATCACAGTCTTATCAACTATCGTATTCGGAGTTGAGTTAAATGCTATTCATCTTCAACTGATCATGACCAGTGATGATTAATGTCTTAACACGCTGCATTTCACACTGCCAATATAATCAATAAGACAAGAGACTAATACAGGTCAGTCAAGGGTCGAATATTCAATATGAAATATATTCAACACATAATGTATCACAAGGGTTAAGCAGACATTATCGATACCAACGAACAGTATTACGGAATCCTACAAAAGTGATAAGAACCCGAGGGACTTTGACTCTATAAACTGAATACGCATATAATAACTTGGTCATCCTCAAATACTAGAAGCCATCGAAGCACCCATAACACACGGGGGTCCCGAGAGTCCGCAACAAGGATATTGTTAAGAATTGCAGTTATCACTGCGTTCATGTCTAATTTTTGTAAGGGGAAAAAAAGAACCACACAGATTTCTCAGAATAATAAGTTACTATTGCCAGTTCTGTAAATGTCACATATTTTCTGATGCATACAGGCCATTGTAGTAACAGATGGCGAGAGAATCTTAGGTCTTGGTGATCTGGGAGCCTATGGGATGGGAATTCCTATTGGGAAACTGTCCTTGTACACTGCCTGTGCTGGGGTACAGCCTCACCACTGCCTGCCAGTCATGATAGATGTGGGAACTAACAATGAGGTACGGTCAAGGCTGTGATCAATGTAAACAAAATTAAGGTTATAACAAACAAAATGGATGAACACTGATTGAGCTGTAGTCTTACTGTTAAGATTCTTTGCATTTATACTTTCAGTCTTTCACCACATCAGATGTATGAGAGGAAGAAGAAAGGAAGCAAGTAGGAATATAAAACCTACAGAAATTCCACTTTAGTCATATTGGCAAACAGTTTGCAAAAAATATAGAGCAACAAATAAGACAGAAAATAAAATCTGTACTTAGTGGAGCTTTTACATGCTTACTTACTTAGTCGTTCCCCTTCTACCGTGAGGTGTAGAGGTTTGGAAGAGAGAGCGCCAGACTATTCTATCAGCTGTCTTCTTCCTGGCCTGGTTCCATTCTAGTCCTCGATCCTTCAAAGATTGTCTAATGTTGTCCTCCCAGCGGACTCTGGGTCGTCCTGGAGGTCTGGATCCCTGGCTCTTTGTTTCCCATGCTTGTCGTGGTAGCCGATCTTCTCCCATTCTGCAGACATGGCCAAACCATCTTAGTTGGGACTGCTTTTACATGCACAAACACAAATATGGGACCATTCATCTGGCATGCATGGGGCCTGAGTGCTGCTAGATTCTCTGGGATTTGAGTAGCCAAGCCTAAAATTTTCACACAAAAAAGTTTTAAAAATGAAAAACGTGAGAATAAATACAATAAAATAAGAAATAAGTATTTATTGAGCTGAGTTTATTGAAATCAGTTATATGTTATCATCATCATAGGAAATATCTTGATAATTTGTGGAAAATGTAGTTGATGCAATAGACACACTAGAAGTTAAAGCTGGGGGTTTTTCTTTTTTCTTTCATTAAATCACATATGGTAGATGAAACAATACCGTGCTTCACACTGTGGCACTTTTGTCTAGACATTTTAGTAACTCCACTTTACACTTAATATTTGGAGATACACGCTTCCTTTAGCAGTCTTTCCATCCAGGACTTTTTGTACAAACCTTTTTGATAATAATGACTATAAGTAGTTGTAAACAGGCTGCAAAAACTCTAAAAATGTGAGCAAAAATCTCAAGCCTTCACCATCGACTGTTTTCAAATCAGTCGCACAACAGTGGTGCCACCATGAAAAAGTGGAAGCCAGAGGAATTACTTAGTGCTCATTTTAATTGTTGCACTTTGTCAGTTTCTAGAGTGTTCTGGATACTGGGTAGCTAGATAAGTGATCTTGTTACTGTATGTATGTATATATATATACATTATCCTGTGTTTGGCGTTAAAGCTTAGATTACTTTTGTTTCAAAGTGCATGAAGTATTGTAAAGTATTTTACAGCTTTGGTTTACCAGATGCTGACATCTTTTCCACTGTAGCCATATGTAGTCACTTTGCTGCCACGATATGTAAATACTGTGACCTTGTCCTCTTTGATTGTTGTGCTGTTGTTTGCTGTAGACATATGGGCACTTGTTATTGTAATTGATATCCTCAGTTTGGTGGATAAAGAATGTTCTGTCTTGAGTTGGTATTTCAGTGTTTTGTTTAGAAGATGCTATCATTTTGTGATAGTACTTTTTATTCTGGAATTTTTTATGATTTAAATTTTTCAGTTTTCCAAGCAGACTGAGCACTAAAACAAAAAACATCTACTCACCTATCATCAATGCTTGTTTTCTGTAAAGCCACCCTTCAAAGCATTAGGAAATCTTTAGCATGTCATAGTTGTTGTTTTTTTAATCATATCCTTCCTTCTTGGTAACTTACCTTTTATGTAAAATCAGCAGTGAAGTAAAAATTTAATTTTAGTTTCTCCATGAATTGCTTCTAGACACTCTAATGCAGTGGGTGGCAACAGGTTGATCTTGATCTACTGGTAGATGTTAGTGGATAATCTGGTAGAATCTAGGTGAGAGAGGGGGAAAAAGAAAGAATTTTTAAGCTAGGGAAAGTTTGGACCAACCCACTCTTGCTGGCATTTAAAAGCTGGGTATTCCCAGTATTAAACGTGTGAGTCAGCCATCATTTTGTTGTCAAGAAAGATAATGCAGAGAGACATTCTAGAATTTTTCATTTTACAATTGAAACTAATTTTCCACCTTTCTCTGCAGACTTGTATTTATCAAGGTAGATCTTCAGGGATCTCAGTGTTTCTAAAGTAGATTACCACAATTCATGGGTTGCCCACTGCTGTAATGTTTACTGCATTGCTGTGCTTTATTAGATATCCGAATTATTTGCTAATTCTTGGTAAACAATTATAAATAAACAATAAATTGTCACTACTTACCTTTGAGTTGTTGAATGATATCAAATATAATAGGTAACATGTTGTTTTATTTAGGCTCTTCGCAATGATCCTCTGTACATTGGTCTCAGACAACCACGAGAATCAGGTCCCAATTACGATAATCTTATTGATGAGTTCATGCATGCAGTTGTGAGAAGGTTTGTACATATTTATGTCTGCTTAGACAACAGGTGATTCTTCTATGTGATCTATAATCATTTATGAACAAAGTGTTACACGTGATCTATGATCATATAAATGAACAAAGTGTTCCACGTGATCTATAATTATTTATGAACAAAGTGTTCTTTATCATCTGTAATCATTTATGAACAAAGTTTTCTGTGTAATCTATAATAATTTATGAACATAGTTTTCTATATTATCTCTAATCATTTATGAACAAAGTTTTCTATGTGATCTGTAATCAATTCTGTACAAAGTTGTCTATGTAATATGTAATCATTTATGAACAAAGTATTCTGTGTCATCTGTAATCATTTCTGAACAAAGTTTTCTTTGTAATATAAAATAATTTATGAACAAAATTTTCTTTGTCATCTATATTAATTTATGAACAATGTATTCTTTATCATCTGTATTCATTTGTAAACAAAGTTTTCAATGTAATCTGTAATCATTATGAACAAAGTTTTCTAACTGACTTGTAATCATTTATGAACAAAGTTTTCTATGTGGTCTGTAATCATTTATAAACATGTTGCAAAGGTAAAACTTTCTTGGAGAATGAACTGTGTATCCAGCTTTTCTAGACAATAAAACGTTTAGATAATTTTGAAAATTGATACATTAACTCAGCGGTTCCCAACCTGTGGTACGTGTACCCCTGGGGGTACGCGACAGGACGTTCAGGGATACGTGAAAAAAATTGAGTAATGGCGGAAAAAAGATAAATTGTCATCCTCTGTCAGGGCTTACAAGAGGTGAGGATATATTTCATGCTATTGATTCTTATTTCAAAGAAAAGGACATTAATTGGTCTAATTGTTGTGGACTATGCACTGTCGGAGCCAAGTCTATGTCAGGTTGCTACTCCGGTCTTCGCGCTCTTGTCACGAAGGTAGCCCCCAATATAACCTGGAGCCACTGCTGCATCCACAGGCAAAGTCTTGCATCTAACCGCCTCCCTGGGGAATTAAAAGTCGTTCTTGATGAAACTGTGAAAGTGGTTAATTTTATAAAGTCAAAGTCCACAAACTCGAGGTTTTTCAAAGCACTGTGTGAATAGATGAATAGTCTTCATTCTACCCTGCTCCTTCATACACAAGTAAAGTGGCTCTCTCGTGGTAAAGTCCTTACTCGGCTGTTCGAACTTAGACATGAAGACCAACTTTTTTTTTAAGACCATCCTTTCCAACTTACTTCAAAGTTACACGACTGTGATTGGCTTCAGAGTCTTGCGTACTTATCAGATATTTTCCTACAAATAAACAAACTAAATTTGGCACTTCAGAATAGCTCGGTAACGATCTTCAATGTTTCAGACAAAATTGAATCTATGATTTAAAAATTAGATTTTTTTGAGGTCGTGTATTGAAAAAGCACCCGTGTGTTGCCGGGGCCCGAAAGGGGAGCAAAGAATAGTAACACTGCACCCTACCACGCATGTCGTAAAAAGCGACTAAGGAGGGTTTGGGCATGGGGCTGTTTACCCCATCCCGTAAAAACTTCGCACAGTGGGCTGATCACCTGCTTGCCAACTAATCTGATTACGGAAACAACGATAGATTGTTTGGTCTGTTTTTGTTCTACAAAGACGCCACTAGGCGTGGTGGAAACAGCGATAGATTGATCAATTTGTTGTTGCCCTAAGACGCCACTAGGCGTACTGGCCACATACTGCTTTGCCGGTTGGTGGCTAAGGATGGAAGAAGAAGAAGAAGTATTGAAAAAGGCCAGCCTGAGGTATTTGAAACTCTGCACAATTTCCTATCTGAGAACGAGCTGCACCTCTCCCAGGAAATGAGCGAGAAAATAATTGAACACTTGAAAGGGCTAAAATCATCTTTCGAGAAGTACTTTCCGAAACCTGTAGAAGAGAACTACTGGATTGTAAATCCCTTTGAAGAAGAATATTTCCAAGCAGCCACATTATCAATCAACAAAAAAGAGGAGTTGATTGAACTTTCAACTGATACTACTTTAATAGCTGAATTCAAAGGAAAATTCCTTATTAACTTTTGGGGAGACATCAGCAGAGAATATGAACAACTGACCGAGAAGGCGCTTAAGTTTATGTTGCCATTTACAAATACTGAGCTGGTGGAGAGGGCTTTCTCTTCTTATACCTTTATAAAAAATAAGTACCATAGTAAACTGAATGCAGGTCCAGAATTGAGACTGTAACTTGCATCACTTGAACCTGATTTTAAAAAACTATGTGCTTCAAAACAAGCTCCAAGGATCGCACTGAACATTTGTCATGGGCACGTGACATGTGTGTTATAAAAAGTGATTTCAACTTTTAACAATAACTACGTTTTTATTATTATTATTAATAAATTAAATGTGTTAATTTTTATTGTAACTTCTGATTTTTTAAATGTAAAAATATATGCACTGTTTGTTCACCTTTTTATTACATTGTTTTTTAATCCCGTGGTTGGCCCCTTTATTTCTGGTTATAATCTATAAATTTTGAATAACAGCAACTATATTAATTTCAAATATTTTGCTAATATTAGGGGTACAATTTATAGAAATGGGCTGCCAAGGCGTACGCAAGTGAAAAAAGGTTGGAAACCACTGCATTAACTGAAGAAAAAAACAGCATCAGTCCTAGAACTTTCAATAGTTATGTCCGTAGAAGGCTGTATGGTTACTAAGGGGTCGTAAAGCAGACAGTAGGAATAAAGCTAGTACTGATTCACTGATTCGCCTATTTCATAAGAGGTGACTAATTGCTAACAGAGAGGAACTTATAGGAGCTTTGTTAAAATACAAATATTGCTTATATTCTAATATCCTGTAGGTAATGCTATTTTTGTTATAGATTCTCTCTCTTACAGCTTGTGATAATACATTCCATTCATGTATGTTACAGGTATGGCAAGAACTGTCTCATTCAGTTTGAGGATTTTGGGAATCATAATGCATTCAGGCTTCTGGAGAAATATAGAGAAAGATACTGCACATTCAATGATGACATTCAAGGTTTGTGTCCCAGTACTAAATATCAATGATGTTTGCTTACCTTATTTTAGAGTTTTCAATGCAGTACTACAGTGATGACATTTGACGTTTGTGTCACAGGACTTAATATTACTTACTTTCACAAACCCTCTTTACTCTCAGCTGCTTAAAAGATTTGGTAGTGAGCCACTTGTTTTGCTGTTCCCCCATTTTGTGTGAAAATAATTATTTCACGAGGATTTCAGAACAGGAAAGTGATTCCGTGTTATTTAGCCGTATCTAGGGCCCGATTCATAGAGTGGTCCAAGCGTTTGCTTGTCAGGACAGAGTTCTTGGTTCTGTGTTTAAAACATAGTAGTTCCACACTCCAGTAGACCCAGCTGTAAGTAGGTACCTAACTCTGCTCTTGAGTTAGGGAAGGCAAAAGCAAAGCAGTGAGGAAAGGAACTGGTCACCCCACCTCATAAAAATGGACCTTGTGGAATCTCTAACACTTCATTACTCTACAGCAATTTGCTATGTGCCTACCTTTAGTTTTTAGAATATTTCTATATGTAACATTCTGGTAATCTTTTTCTTAATATATTTACTTTGGCGCAGTGCTAAATCATTGTAAGTATAGTTTTTTGCAATGCTGTTTCGTCATCTTTTGTCATCTGTTTTACCTTGCACAACTAATACTTTTTTAAATAAAAAATTTTTTTTACATTAAGTATACCAGTAATCTACAAACATTTACCTTCATTTTCTTATGTAACGTCCAGGGTATTTATTTATATGAGCATTACGTAAACGTATTTGCCAGAGACCACTATTAACACATACCACAGTAGCCATTTTTACTTGGGCCAAAATGCACAGAGGCATATCTAGAGTCATCCTTATATGACACCAGCTATGCATAATGCTATAATATACATACATGGAAGTGAACCTTGTAATATAATATGATACATTAATAATACGAACCACACATTGTAATAATATGCGAATCTTCACATGTACGATATTCTGTAAATAAACATGGCTACGAACTGAACATGCTTATACTGAGTGCTTTCTGAAACATGTGTGTGCTTGTGTAGATGACGAGGTAATGCTTATATACATACATCATAACATTACATGGTGGCAGCGGTCGATACCGGACTGACGCAAAACAGCTACACGATAACACGTGAGTACAGTTTATTCGGCTAATTTTCGTCATCGAGGTCAACAATGGCAGCTAAACATTACCGCAGCGCACCGCAAATGAGATTTGCCGGTCAAGATGATAAGAGTGAAGCTTTCTTGTTATGGCGCCAACGCATAGATCTATATTCCAAGACCACTGGTCTGGAAGGACAAACCCTAACTCCATATATCCTAGAAGCATTGGACGATGAAGGTTTGAAAATCTACAACAGTTTTGCTACCGCCATGCCGGTTGAGTCGGCAACCGACCCCGTAGCCATATTGGACGAATTTGAAAAGCGTCTGATCATAAAGCACACAAACTTTAGAGCGGCAAGATTAGAGCTTCACCACCTGCGACAGAAACGTGGTGAAAGCCTAGATGATTTCTTCACTCGCATTAAGGAGAAAACAAGAGTATGTAAATTTAGCAACGAAGAAGAAAAGAGCGAATTATTGAACAGATTCTTCTTAGCACACCAATGCCAGAGTTCCAGAAATGGCTACTGAGCCAGAGTGATACGCTAACTTTACAACAACTTCTGGATGAAGGCAGGAAACACGAGGCACAAGCACTAAACATTAAACAAATTCAGCAAGGTACATTAGCAGCCCAGGTGGATGCAGTGAAAAGCTATAAACCTAGACACAACAAAGCAACTGGTTCGAAACAACAAGAAAAACACAACACAAGCAGAGGTGCTATGTGTAAATGTTGTGGCCTAAACCACATACAAAACCACTGTCCAGCTAAAGACTCTACATGTCATTACTGCAGAAAGAGGGGCCACTGGATAAAATTATGTTTCAAGAGGAAACAAGACAGTGCTCAACACAAACTTCACAGCAGAAAGTCGTCAAAACAAACACACTCTATGATGACTGAGGACCTTGACTCCAGTGAAGAAAGTGATCCTTCCACTTTTGATACTGTGAAGATACTAACTTTCAGTAATGAACCAAAGAGAACGCAGGCTTTCTGCAAGGTACAATTCCGAATACCAGGAATTAAAATGCACAAAGAAAGAAACATTCGGTTCAAGATAGACACAGGTGCCCAAGGTAACACTCTACCCTTAAGAATATTCAGACAGATCATGCCTGACAAGGTGGATGAGCAAGGATTTCCCACAAGGGATGTAAAAAGTAGGAGTGGCAGGACAAAGCTAAGAGCTTACAATGGAACAAGTATAGACTGTTTTGGAGCATTAACACTTGCATGTTCATACAGAGACTCTGAATGGACATCGTCAACATTTTACTTGGTAGATGTTGAAGGACCTGCAATTTTGGGTTTACCAATGTGCGAAAAGCTGAGTGTGGTAACTATTAACAACATTAAAGAGGATATAGGTCTTGCAGATGCTCTCAGCAGACTACCAAACCCCAACAAGACAGCAGATCTTACCCCAAACATCAAAGTTGATTTTGTCAAGTTTAGCGATAATCGGCTTGAACACATCAGAGAAGACACAATGAGAGATCCTATCCTTAACTCTCTCAAAGAACTGATATACCATGGATGGCCAAGCTCTATCAGGGAAGTTCCAACACACATCCGTCCATACTACTCGATGAGGGATGAGTTAAGCATCGAAGATGGTCTGATCCTTAAAGGAGATCGCATTGTTGTACCAGAAACACAACGCGATATCATCGTTAAACAGCTCCATAATAGTCACCTTGGTATTGTGAAGACACAACTGAGAGCAAAGAAAGATGTTTACTGGCCACAGATAAACAAGGACATAGAAACACTATGTAAAAACTGTTCAATTTGCCAAGAACATGCAAATAGGCAGTGCAGAGAACCTCTCATACCATCAGACATACCATTGAGCCCTTGGAGCATTATAGGAACTGATATTTTCTCAATCGACAATAATGACTATCTTATTATTGCTGATTACTACAGCAAATTTCCCATCATTGAGAAACTTCCACAACCCTCACCGTCAGCTGTTATTGCAGACATTACAAAGAAGTATTGCAGCATGTTTGGCATCCCAGATGAAATTAGATCAGACAACGGTCCACATTTCTCAGGTCAAGCATACAGAAATTTCACAAAGGACTGGAAGATCAAACACACAACATCATCACCTAGATATCCTAAATCTAATGGCTTCATTGAGAGACAGATACAAACTATCAAGTCAATCATGAAGAAAACAAGAACAGAGGATGTACACCTAGCACTCTTGAGATGGAGAACAACACCGGTAGACAGTAAGATCGACAGTCCAGCAGAACTTATGTTTGATAGAAGAATTAAAGACCTTCTACCATCTAAGGTCCACTTCCGTCCACAACATAGAGACAGCACATATGATCAACTTCAGCATCGTCAGCAAGTTCAGAAATCCAACTATGACAAATGTGCTAAAGACTTACCACCATTATATCCTGGTCAGCATGTGACTACCTACAACCACAACAATGACACATGGTCAAAAGCAACAATCATTTCCAGAAACCCTGAACCCAGGAGCTATACTTTAAGACCAGACAGCAGCAGCAGCAACCTCCTGAGGCGAAACAGAGTGGACATAAGAGAAATCCCACAGAATACAACAGAACAGAGAATTCCCATGCTTTCAACAGACAATGCAGTAACTCCAGACCTTGGTGCCCCACAAAACCAACAAGCGCCAAGGCCGAAATCACAACCAACTCAAGCTAAACCAGGGACTTCCGCAGAACCACCAGCACTTTACACCACTCGTTCTGGCCGTACAGTGACACCTCCCAGCCGATACAGACAGTAACATATATATACTCACACTGAGCATTACACATACTTATCCTTTCTCACATGAAACATTTTGTTGGAAATGTTTGCACACATTTTTTTTTTCAAAAAAGGGGGGATGTAATATAATATGATACATTAATAATACGAACCACACATTGTAATAATATGCGAATCTTCACATGTACGATATTCTGTAAATAAACATGGCTACGAACTGAACATGCTTATACTGAGTGCTTTCTGAAACATGTGTGTGCTTGTGTAGATGACGAGGTAATGCTTATATACATACATCATAACATTACAAACCTCTGTCTGTGGGGCTAAATACATCATCATTGACTCTTGAAATCATCCACACACTTAGAGGTGTAATATGAATACATTAAAGTACGAACCACACATTGTAATATAATGCGAATCTTGACATGTACGATATTCTGTAAATAAACATGGCTACGAACTGAACATGCTTATACTGAGTGCTTTCTGAAACATGTGTGTGCTTGTGTAGATGACGAGGTAATGCTTCTTTTACATTGGGGGGCGAACATATCTACATGTGGATAGCGGTCGATACCGGTACTGACGCAAAACAGCTACACGATAACACGTGAGTACAGTATTCGGCTAATTTTCGTCATCGTGGGTCAGCCATGGCGGTGAAAAACAATAATCGCAACGCACCGCAAATACTCAGATTCGCCTTCAAGGTGATTAAAGAGTGACAGCTTTCTTGTTATGGCGCCAACGCATAGATCTATATTCCAAGACCACTGGTCTGGAAGGACAAAACCCTAACTCCATATATCCTAGAAGCAATTGGACGATGAAGGTTTGAAAATCTACAACAGTTTTTGCTACCCCATCCGCCATGCCGGTTGAGTCGGCAACCGACCCCTAGCCATATTGGACGAATTTGAAAAGCGTCTGATCATAAAGCACACAAACTTTAGAGCGGCAAGATTAGAGCTTCACCACCTGCGACAGAAACGTGTGAAAGCCTAGATGATTTCTTCACTCGCATTAAGGAGAAAACAAGAGTATGTAAATTTAGCAACGAAGAAGAAAAAGAGCGAATTATTGAACAGATTCTTCTTAGCACACCACCAATGCCAGAGTTCCCAGAAATGGCTACGGAGCCAGAGTGATACGCTAACTTTACAACAACTTCTGGATGAAGGCAGGAAACACGAGGCACAAGCACTAAACATTAAACAAATTCAGCAAGGTACATTAGCAGCCCAGGTGGATGCAGTGAAAAGCTATAAACCTAGACACAACAAAGCAACTGGTTCGAAACAACAAGAAAAACACAACACAAGCAGAGGTGCTATGTGTAAATGTTGTGGCCTAAGCCACATACAAAACCACTGTCCAGCTAAAGACTCTACATGTCATTACTGCAGAAAGAGGGGCCACTGGATAAAATTATGTTTCAAGAGGAAACAAGACAGTGCTCAACACAAACTTCACAGCAGAAAGTCGTCAAAACAAACAGACTCTATGATGACTGAGGACCTTGACTCCAGTGAAGAAAGTGATCCTTCCACTTTTGATACTGTGAAGATACTAACTTTCAGTAATGAACCAAAGAGAACGCAGGCTTTCTGCAAGGTACAATTCCGAATACCAGGAATTAAAATGCACAAAGAAAGAAACATTCGGTTCAAGATAGACACAGGTGCCCAAGGTAACACTCTACCCTTAAGAATATTCAGACAGATCATGCCTGACAAGGTGGATGAGCAAGGATTTCCCACAAGGGATGTAAAACGTAGGAGTGGCAGGACAAAGCTAAGATTTCTTACAATGGAACAAGTATAACGACTGTTTGGGAGCAGTAACACTTGAATGTTCATACAGAGACTCTGAATGGACATCGTCAACATTTTACTTGGTAGATGTTGAAGGACCTGCAATTTTGGGTTTACCAATGTGCGAAAAGCTGAGTGTGGTAACTATTAACAACATTAAAGAGGATGTAGGTTTTGCAGATGCTCTCAGCAGAAACCAAATTCCCAACAAGATAACAGATCTTACCCCAAACATCAAAGTTGATTCTGTCAAGTTTAGCGATAATCGGCTTGAACACATCAGAGAAGACACAACGAGAGATCCTATTCTTAACTCTCTCAAAGAACTGATATACCATGGATGGCCAAGCTCTATCAGGGAAGTTCCAACACACATCCGTCCATACTACTCGATGAGGGACGAGTTAAGCATCGAAGATGGTCTGATCCTTAAAGGAGATCGCATTGTTGTACCAGAACACAACGCGATATCATCCTTAAACAGCTCCATAATAGTCACCTTGGTATTGTGAAGACACAACTGAGAGCAAAGAAAGATGTTACTGGCCACAGATAAACAAGGACATAGAAACACTATGTAAAAACTGTTCAATTTGCCAAGAACATGCAAATAGGCAGTGCAGAGAACCTCTCATACCATCAGCCATACCATTGAGCCCTTGGAGCATTATAGGAACTGATATTTTCTCAATCGACAATAATTACTATCTTATTATTGCTGATTACTACAGCAAATTTCCCATCATTGAGAAACTTCCACAACCCTCACCATCAGCTGTTATTGCAGACATTACAAAGAAGTATTGCAGCATGTTTGGCATCCCAGATGAAATTAGATCAGACAACGGTCCACATTTCTCAGGTCAAGCATACAGAAACTTCACTAAGGACTGGAAGATCAAACACACAACATCATCACCTAGATACCCTAAATCTAATGGTTCATTGAGAGACAGATACAAACTATCAAGTCAATCATGAAGAAAACAAGAACAGAGGATGTACACCTAGCACTCTTGAGATGGAGAACAACACCGGTAACAGTAAGATCGACAGTCCAGCAGAACTTATGTTTGATAGAAGAATTAAAGACCTCCTACCATCTAAGGTCCACTTCCGTCCACAACATAGAGACAGCACATATGATCAATTTCAGCATCGTCAGCAAGTTCAGAAATCCAACTATGACAAATGTGCTAAAGACTTACCACCATTATATCCTGGTCAGCATGCGACTACCTACAACCACAACAATGACACATGGTCAAAAGCAACAATCATTTCCAGAAACCCTGAACCCAGGAGCTATACTTTAAGACCAGACAGCAGCAGCAACCTCCTGAGGCGAAACAGAGTGGACATAAGAGAAATCCCACAGAATACAACAGAACAGAGAATTCCCATGCTTTCAACAGACAATGCAGTAACTCCAGACTTTGGTGCCCCACAAAACCAACAAGCGCCAAGGCCGAAATCACAACCAACTCAAGCTAAACCAGGGACTTCCGCAGAACCACCAGCACTTTACACCACTCGTTCTGGCCGTACAGTGACACCTCCCAGCCGATACAGACAGTGACATATATACTCACACTGAGCATTACACATACTTATCTTTTCTCACATGAAACATTTCGTTGGAAATGTTTGCACACATTTTTTTTTCAAAAAAGGGGGGATGTAATATGAATACATTAAAGTACGAACCACACATTGTAATATAATGCGAATCTTGACATGTACGATATTCTGTAAATAAACATGGCTACGAACTGAACATGCTTTTACTGAGTCCCTTCTGAAACATGTGTGTGCTTGTGTAGATGACGAGGTAATGCTTATATACATACATCATAACATTACAAGAGGGATTCCCCCTGTGGTGAAACTTGTTGAGAACCCAGTATAGCACACTAAGCTTGGAGAAGTCACTTGAGCCCCAGACGTGATTCTTTGGCTTTGACTTGGTTGACTGCATGCAGAAGGATCTCACTATGGACCCAGTGATAGGTAGGGGGAGCTGAGAAATGGCTCTGTGCAGAACGTGACAATGCCATGGGAGAGCCCAGAACTAGAGTACAATATTTTAGCTCTGCATAGTTGGAGAGCCCCCTTGGATGGCGGGGACTGCACAGTATGCCACACACTTCTTACTCCTAGCTTAGGACCAGCCGTGATGATCTTTTAAATGTAAGCCAAGCCGGAGAAACTGAAGCTCATGACTTCAACTCAGCAAGTTTCGGAATGGCAGAAAAGTCTAGATCTACAGTGTAGATAATACCAAGAAGTCTTCAGCTTGGTATTGGCTGCAAATGAGCGAAGCTCAGCAGCCCTAGTTAAGCAACAACAACAACTTGGGCCAAACACACATTTTTGCTAAATACAGAAAGAGTAACTTACCATATACCAGATTTCAACCAGACTGAAAAAGACTTATTTGATAATAGATATTAATTCATTACTTTGTTGCTGTACTTATCTCTTGTCTTCATTTACTCCTGTTTTAACTATTTATTTGTTACCTATTTGTGCTATGTTTTTGTAATTGCATCTTGTACCCTGATGAAGGATGTTGTAGCCACAGCTTAGTTACATCTGCCTGTGTCATTATTTAAAACTAGTCATTACATGATTTTTATTTTTATTTGCCCTTCAGCTCCCCAAAGTATAGACATTCAACAAACTCATGCCAAGTTTTTTTTTTTTTAAAGACAAAGTATCTCGTTCAACCCTTGATGGGTTATAATTAGGATATATAATGTAGTAAATTCAAGATAACAAAATCCGATATCTAAATATAGTATCTTCTTCCCCCTCCACTCAGTCCAGATACAGTAAATCAAAACTGTAAAATTGTGTGAATGTATGTGTGAGTGCCCTCACTTTTGCACCAAAAAAAAACCAACAAAAAAGTTAAAATAAAATACAAATACAACAAAATATAAAAAAGAAAAAGAAAAAAGTAAAGTTTTTCATAACTGCCCTGTTGTTAATTAACAATGTGAAAAGGGGTGAAAAAGCCAAGTCCTCTACCTTGCTATCATCAGGTCTCCTCAGTGTGTGTCCTGTCCATCACCAGCATCTTCTTCGCATCTCTTGTTCACAGACACTCATCTGATTCTTGTCATTAGTTCCCTGTTTTTGACTCTGTTGTACCATTTCAATCCTTCTGTTCTACACAAACACCCATTTATGAAAGTCTATAACTTCTTGACAGTCATTTCTGTTGCTCTCCATCAGAGCCATACAATAGAACTGATTTGACATTTGAGTTTATATTACTATTCTTCTCATCCTTATGTTGTTACGGAGTTAGAGACCACCTCTGCAGCTGGCCCCCTTGCAGAAAGCAGTGCTGGAGCACTTAATATGCTCTTGCAGCAGCAGTATCAGCAGCAGTATCAGCAGCAATTTCTTTTTCATGAAGTTGCTAGTATTCTTACATCCTGACATAGATCACATCTTGAGACTATCACTGTTCACAGGCACAGCTGCAGTTGCGGTAGCTGGGATCCTGGCATGTATCCTGATAACAAAAGTGCCGCTGGAGAAAAATACTTTTGTATTCCTAGGGGCAGGAGAGGTAGGGGTCAAAACTGATAAAGGTTTGTTGTTGAAAATGCAGTTTACTATCACTTAATTATGTGTTGGGAAGGGGATGTCTGCTATGTGTATAGAGCGGTAGTTTTTAAATCAAAATCAACCCTTGATATCTAAATATAGTACTGGCTTCTAACTCCCAAGGTCCCCATCAGTCCGCAAGATACCCAGCCTAAATCAAAGCAACTGTAAAATTGTGTGATTTACCTATGTGTCGTGAGTGGGCCTCACTATTCCCACAAATATGCACTCAATGGTGTGTAACAAAAACTCTGAACTAAAAATAAAGTTAAAAATAAAAATACAAATAGTAACAACAAATTTTTATATAAAAAAGAAGAAGAAAAAAAATAAAGTTTCTTCATAACTGCCCTGTTGTTGTAAATTAACAATGAAATGAAAAGGGCTGCATTTTGAAAACTACATTTTCCAAGTCCTGTACAACTGTGCTATTATACATCAGGATTGAATTATCCCTCAGAGGGTAATTACTGCCAGCCTAAGAACCACTGGTGTGAGAATTTACAAGAGCCAAAATATTTGCTGGAGTGGTAATAATAGTATTTTATCACCACTTACATTAGTCTTCTTCTACCGTGATCTTTGGAAAGAGATAGCTTGACCATTCACAGCTGACACTTCATCTGGCCTGGTTCCATTCTTCCTCGTCAAATGATTAATGTTGTCCCCCACGGACTCTTTCCTGACTGGATCCCTGTTGTACCATTTCAATCCTTCTTCTGTTCTACATGGCCAACACCCATCTTATGGGAAAGGTCTATAACTTTTAGGCTTGACGGATCGTCATTTCTGACCATGTCTCTTCTTGTTACTCAACCACTTTCAGAGCCATATTTCAATTTGAACTGATTTTGACATTGTGTCAGTTTATATTCAAGACTGGACATTCGGTATCTCCATCTTCTTACCAACCTCTTTCTTGCTGAGGAATCCACGATTTATGGCCTGAAAAAGTCTCCCAGCCTCTGCTTTTCGAGTGGCCAACTCCTTAGCTTTGGTGCCCCCTTTCGCAGAGAATTTAAAGTGGTCACCTGCTCCAGGAGCTATTTCTCCCACTTAATCTGATGTTTTTCTTTCTTCGCAGCAGCAGTAGAGCTGCTTATGCAGCAGCTCTTCCTTCCAGACTTTTGCAGGTTGGATTTGTGCCTCTTTTCAATGAAGTTCAGCTAGTAAATATAGACTGTCTCATCCTACCCCCACTGAATAGATTTCTCACCTCCTTACATCCTTGATGACATCGTCACATGTTCAAGAGGTAAGTAGCTAGGATATCAGTTACACCAGTGGTAGCCTGATCCTTTCTGACATGTATCCTGATAACAAAACTTGTGAAGCTGTATAGAGAATCAAGGTGCTACTTTTGTCCCATTCCTAGGGGCCCTGTCAAACGCCTTTTCCAGATCTATGAGAGGTCTCAGGGGGCCTCACTCACTGATAAAGGTTTGAGTTTCGGTTTTTTTTTTTTGCTCGAAATCCGCACTGGACCTTTACAATTGTCACTTAATTATGTGTTGGGAGGGAGTCTCAGCTCTATTCTAAGGGATGTCTGCTACATTGTGTATAGACCGATAGTTTTTAAATCATCCTTTGGTATGTCTTGTCAAGCCATGCCCTGTAGACCTTGGTAGCCATGATGCTATGTACTTAACCAGTGGTTTAGTGCCCTGCTGCTTCCCATCTTGAACTCAGTGGTCAGTTCCATCTTTATGTCATCCCCACCATCATTGTTTCCTCTTCTGAGGTGGTTAATTTTTGCTAGACCGCCAGGAGTTCTGAGAAATATTCTTTCCACTCCCATTACTTCCTTCGGGGCAGTCGCAATTTGCCCAGCCTCATAAATTGAGGTACTTTCCTCATGTTCTTTAGGGTCTTATAGAACAATTTCTGGTTTTCTTGTGCATCTTTTTCTAGCTTTTCTCCAAATTCTTCCCAGGACTTCTGTTTTGCTGGCTACACTTTGTTTCTTTGTGATGCTGACCACAATTCTCTACCTCTAGTTTGTGTCGATGGCTCCTAAGAAAATATGGGCATTTTTCCCTTCTAACACCTTATTCCCTGTCCACCAAGGTGTCCTCAATGGGTGTGTAAGTCAGGACTCCCTGCTTCTGCAACTGTCTTGATCTAGCCCTTGAATAAAGGTGTATTTCGTTCTCCTTTTGCTGCTCACTGCTGTAGCAATAAACCCCTGATATCTGGTCTTAATTTCTGGCTAAGGAAGGTCCTAATGACATTTCATATTTTGTTGATGTTGGGCACCTATTAACTCTCGTTGTTCGTTTGATATAATTGTAACATCCATTTTATGGGCCCCCTCCAACTCTTGTATCTCGGACATATCTGAATGAGCTTCTTAAATGCACAAGACTAGCATTTGTGAAAGTGTAAATTCTGCAGTGTGGGGAACTTGGTTGTAATACAGAATTTGCTCACTGCAGAATCTGGAAATGTATCTTTCCAAAGTTGATAACTCCACCCCATCTAGCATTTTGAAACCTGTGCATTAAAATCTCATTTTAACCATCTAGGCATCATCCATGTCCTTTGAAGCAGCTGAAGAATTCAACTGTTTGGCATTATTATACTTATTCACAAAACCATAATGCGCTCCAAGACAAAGTTCCATCCCTTGATACTATCTTTTTGATTTTGGGCCACAATGCAACCCACGCCCCCTTTAGCTCTTTCAGATATGGGTACACCACTGTAGAGCAACGTGTTGCCATCGAGATCCATGACTCCTTGTCCTTTTTTCTTCGTTTCCGTTATAGCCAGGATTTCTAGTTTTGCTTTCCTCATCTCTTCCACCAGCTCCTCTTCCTTCCCATTTATACTTCCTTGCCAAAAAGTCGTAGTCCGTAGATCCGTGGAGTTTCGTCGCCTAAATCAGTCCGGTATTTCGTAATCATGATTTAAAGATGCTCCTTAACGGCCTCCAAGCCCGGCCGCCCCTCCTCCTTTTCATCCGGGCTTGGGACCGGCATTGGCGGAGTTAATAGTATTTCTTATGATGCTTATTGGGGTTGTTAATTTGTTGTGAGGTCATCTTCAAGAAGTTTTGAGTGTTCAACTCCAATAAAGATTTGTCATGAATAAGTATCCCTTACAGCATAGTGTAGCGAAGGGCTAGACACTGGAATTGCCAACTTAACTAATGATAAATAATGAATCGCACACTAGTAATTCTGCTATAACTTTATGATTAATGCTCTGTACAAGATAATTCTTTTTGTGAATTGAGCAGCAAATACAGATACATGGAATTATGGCAGTGGAAAGTCGTTATCTTTGGTGTTGACCATTGCAGCAAAAGAGAATGCAAACCCATAGCAGCTTGCATCAGGGGTAGCAAAAACAGAGCTGGACCCTACTTCCACGTGGTGGCCTGGAAACAGGCTGCATCACTGCAAGAGTAGTTATCTCAAAAAATGCCGTGCTGAAGTCGGATGTGTCGACCGAAAGGTGCAGATATCACAGCTCCGACTTAAACAGACACAACGCAACCAACGTTCTTTTCAGGACGAACGAGGAAGAAGAAGAAGAAGAAGACCAGAAAATCAGGATTTTGTCTGAAAATTAGCACAAAAGCCTCAAAATCCCATGAAAGTTACCAGCAGAAAAGTGAATTCAAGTGCAGACCTCCAAGAAGGAAAAGTTTAGATCTAGGTTGGGTATATAAGCCCGCTCGATTCAATTCTGGACTCTAAAAATTTCACTTATAGCTGAAAAGGCATCCAGCGGAGTGACACACGCTTGTCAGAGCCACATAGCCACAGCCCATAGCTGAGAAAGGCAAAGCTGATCTGCTTGTGAGCAGACTTGCATAAGTGATAAGCTCAGATCCGTAATACTGCATCTGAAGAGTATGTTAAACTTGCATGAATCATTGAGTTACAAGTATTTTGGTGTTATGTAAATTGCTGTAATATTTAATACTAATGTCAGCATTGACTTTGAATTACCTTCTGATATCTTAATCTTGGTACTCTTATTCCTATGTGGGAAACTGAAATTGATTCCAACTAAATATAACCTGCACAATCCTGAACAGCTTGACGCAACTAGAAGTCCTTGTCAGGACTGCGCAATATTAGCTATAAGAGCTTACAGTTCTTTTCAGGGCTTAACTTTTAAATGCTGAATGCCAAAGAGTTTGTCTTCTTCATTGTCTTCCTCTGCCTCAGCATTTCCTTTGTTCTATTTAAAATTTCGTTGATGTAATATCTTTAAAGGGAAACCACTTTTGGTATAATCAAGACAGAATTCAGAAAAATTCCTAAATGCTGTCTATAGTCTGCTGATGTACTTTATTGATTGTGTGATGTACTTCTTTGATTGACATGACCACGGCATCGTGGACTATGTTGTCTAAATGAGGATTCTGATCTATAGTGGCCCGTCATCATCGGAAGATCGTCTTTAGTCCTCGGAAACAGATACCATAATCTGTGCATGTGTTTCAGGTTTCTTATCGGAGAGAGTCACATTAAAGCTTCTCAGCTGAAGCATAACAGAGTGCAGTGTGGGTGATTAAAGGACCATCTCTGCAATTCACTGCATAGTAGCATGGGGCTACCTGTCCAGGGAATACGTGATCTTGGAAATCAACACCTAATTAATGACAGGAAGTGTCTGTAGTGAAAGGACCTGAACTAGTTAAGTAATAGTTACCTTGAGGAAACAAGATACAGAAGTCACCAGTGGCCAAAATGAGGCACAAAGACATTGACACATTATAATTTTCCAACTTGTGATTTGTGTAAATACATATCTGCAATCTTACCAAGCTTCTGTTTTAAATTAATAAATGTAGAGATATATTTTATAAATTGCAGTTGATTGATTTTGTTAAATTCGAGTTTCTGTTTGAAATTTGTGGAAATTAAAAGAATTATTTAATATTTTTAATTGGTAGGGATAAATAACGAGCTAAATTTCACATCAACTATTAATAGAGACACCCTTGGAGCATAGGGTAGGTTTAGCGAGAAGGTGACTTACTTCACAGCTCTCTTCTACAGCTACCATCTGAAACTGTGCAGTTGGCTACCTGCCTTGTCCTGTGCTACCACTGGTTCACAGTTCTCTTCTCCATTTCTGGGAACTGTTTCTATTATTTTATATCCAACATCCATCTCACCACACATAGTTATATTGTATACAGCAGTAATTTAGAAAGTTGTCACAAGGGATCTATCTCCACTTTCTGTCAATAATTTCCAGCCTTTTTAGTTGTTGTCGTGTACTCCTTCACAGTTCTCTGATATTACAGGCCACCTGTTATGAAGTATACGCTGGAGACATGTGTTAGTGACATTTATTTTTTAAAGGAGTTTTGCCGTTTTTGGTCAAGATGCTCCTCATTCAACCATGACATAATGTCTGTCAGATGTATTCGGGTAAAAAAATAAAGGTAGTCCCATAGCAGATACTACTGTAGGGGAGTGAAGTGTTTGAGACTTCACTATACTAGGTCCAGCATCAAGAGGTGGGGTGAGTAGTTCCCTTCCTTGCTGCCTTTTCCTTCCCTAGCTCAAAGAGCAGTCAGGTACCCATTTACAGCTGGGTAGACTGGAGTGTGTACCGTAATTTGAACCAGGCACCTTTTGCCGCAAGAGACCAGCGCTATAACCACTCTGTCAATCAGACGCTTATACTGCATATCATTATGGCAACATATTTGGAGGTGTTTTTTTTCCACCATCAATCCAGATGGATCTGAGAAACCTATTGCTTTTGCGTCTATGACTGATTGAGGCCAAGGAGAACTTCAGTCAAATTGAAAAGAAGGATTCATTATCTTTGGGCCACAAAAACATATGTATGGAATGACATGATCATTCAAACTGCAAATGGATTACAAGCCCTTCCTTGCTACATTTTCAACAGATTACATATTATCAGTTTTGTCAAAGCAAAATCTTCAGTGTTGTGCAGTTATGCTGATGGCCTACAACTTTGTGATCAAATATTGACCTACAAGAAAACAGTGTCCCATGGGACCAGAGATCCATATTTTGGTCAGTCTGAAGATCCTTTTTTCAGTGTGTTTTAGTAGCAGTGACTGTGCACTTGCTGATCTTCCAATTGATTCTGAGCTACTTTGAGTCTGAGACATCTAAAGGTGAAATACTTAGCACAGTCTATAAATTTGAGCAGTAACGATGACCAGACTCCATATCTGGCAAAGATAGCTTGCTCAGACCATATTTTGATTGTCATCTAAACTTCTCTGTTCACAAGAACATTTTACTTTGGCATTCTGAATTTGATCGCATCATCATTCCTTCACTACTTTGCAAGAAGTCAAACATTCAGTTGTATCAGGGACATTCAAGAGTAGTTTATATGAAACAGTTGGCATAATAATCACTGCTATCAGCTATATACAACAGGTATGACCCAATCCACCAACTTAATAGACACCAGCAGACCATCATTTTCTGCCTCAGAACTGGCCACTGCAGATTACTAGGCCACCTCTATTGCCTCAGGATATCTCATACGAATGAATGTCCATGTGAAACAAGAATCCAGACCCCTGAACCCATTCTCCAAAACTGCCAAACATATGATAATCCACGATGCCTGACCTGGCCACTGGGTGCTGAGCTGAAGTAGAAGATATTGGGCTGCTATGCTCACCTGGAAAAACTGTGGACTTCATCCTGGTGATAGGCCTGCAGATTTGCATGACTACAAAATTAATGCACTGCTATCAGCACTGACATTGTAGTGACAGCAAAGACATGCCTTACAACAATCTAATCAACACAGACCACACTACTGATATCAGTCTTAACGTGAAACTGAATGGCCTAGGGAGATAATTCACATTGATAATTATGCAGGGCCTTTAAATGAACGAATTTTGGTTAATCACAGTCAACACATATTTTGAGTATCCTTGCATTCAAGGCATGAGTTTGGTAACTACAGAAGAAACAATGCATCTAGTAAGTAAGATATTTGTATGTTACGGGTTGCCAAACAAATTTGTCTCAGACAGTGATACCAAGTTCACTTTGCAACAGTTCAAGGAATTCTGTGTCACATTGAATTGAACAGTTGACCAAAGCCTCCTTTCCATGACAAAAGTATGCTGTGGAGGGAACACAGCCAATTTTGCACTAAACAAATTGTTGTTTGTCTACAAAACAATCTGTAATCCATTTCCAGGTAAATCACCTGCTAAATTACTGTATGGCTGACAACCAAGAACAGTTATCAATCATGATGCCTAAGACAGAAAATAAAGATGTTTGACTCGAGTGCAGATTTTCTAGAATTGATATTGCTGCACAAATCTTCATGAAGAATTCCACCACCAAAAGGAGAACTTTGACTTGAAGGTCACAACAGACGTATATTAGAATATACCTTCTTGGACTTGACAATGATCAATCTACCCAAAGACACCAAATCCAAATACCCAGGAAGCATTTTAAAGCATGAATCTCCAAAGCCAGACAAGCAAAATTATTACCTACTAAATATAGCAATTATAGAGCAACTTGACCAAGTGGCACCTACTTTTAACACTCATATGCTTATGAAAGTTCCAGATGACCGATTGCCTGTGCATGAAACACTTTAACAAAAGCAGTACATCAAAACACTTGTGGCAGATGTGCAACTGCCAGAGCGACATTCTCACTGACTTCATTGATCACTAGCAAAGTACAACCTATGACCATATGTTAGAGGGCAGGAAGGATATTACTATTGATTTTCATAAGTTATAGCTCTTTGATTTAGATGTCTCTTGAATGTCATGTGGTACACGATTATTTTCTTAGAAGCCATATTAATTACAAACATGCATTAAGAACCATCGGGAAACATATTTTTCTGTTAAGGGTCAATATATATAATTTTCCTTCCTCTATCCAAGAGAGAAACATTAACACCCACAACATACAAGAGACATATTGTTACATACAGTAAGTTACTGTAAATGCTGCTATTGTAATTCGTTTGCATTATTGTAAATAAAGTTCTGAAGAGTTATTCTGCAATGATGTCTTGTCAAGTTATTTAAGTTTTCAAAGCTTTCCTGTTTTCTGCATTATATTTATAGCGAGCTCTTATCATAACAACGTTTCGCTCTCTCAAAAAACACTTTACTTATTCAAATAGAAAATGTCTTATCTCAATTGCTGATTTGTACCATATGAGCAAATACCAGTTATATTTTGTGACATAACTTTTTTTTCCCTGCCAAGGCTGCAATAGGCATTGCAAGACTGTTAGTGAAAGCAATAGAGAAGAGTGGACAAACACTAGACCAAGCACTAAAACAAATTTGGTTGATGGACGCCAAGGGTCTTCTTGTGAAGGTAATAAGACTATATTTATTTTTTATATATTACATGGTCATTTGAGCGTCAACTTGGAGGAGTGGGTAGAGCTCTTGCCTGTGATAGACAAGTTGCTGAGTTCAAAGCTCCAGTTTATCTAGCTGTAAATGGGTACTTGACTCTGAGGTATTTAAAGTGGTTGACGTGCTCCAAGAACTACTAGAACTACTATTTGCACAAGTCTGGAAAACAGAGACAACACCAACGGAGTGGAACAAAGGAATAATTGTCAAATTGCCCAAGAAGGGAGACCTTGCAGACTGCAATAATTGGAGACTCTTCTCTCAGTTCCCAACAAAGTATTAGGCAGGATAATTATACAGAGAATTTTAAAAGCAGTAGACCACAAACTGAGGAAAGAACAAGCAGGATTTAAAAAGAACAGAAGATGTGCAGATCAGGAACATTATAGAGCAGTGCTCAGAATGGCAGAGACAGTTGTACATTAATTTTGTTGATTTTGAAAAGGCTTTTGACAGTATACATAGGGACAGTCTATGGAAAATACTGAGGGCTTATGGAATTCCAGGCTGCATAGTGTTAACCATAAAAAGCCTCTATGCCAACTTTACATGTAGAGTAGGGCAGAGCAACCTAAACTTTGAGGTGAAGACAGGAGTATGACAGGAATGCCCCTTATCAACCACTCTATTTTTAACAGTCATAGACTGGGTGATGTGACAGACAACAGAGGGCAGTCCAAGAGGAATAAGATGGACTACGTTTTCTACATTGGAAGATCTGGAATATGCAGATGACATTGCACTAATAGCACATTCACATCAACACATCCAGGAAGAGACAGATAGACTTAATAAGTACAGCCAGCTGGTGGGCCTGAACATCAGTCTAAAGAAGGCATAGGTCATGGCACTCAATGTGAGCAACCCGAGCCCATAACAGTAAGGAATCAACAACTGGAACAGACAGACACCTTCACATACCTATGATGCATAGTAACACCAGATGGCGGAGCAAGCAAAGACATCAACAACAAAATGAACAAAGCAAGAACAGCCTTTCATAGTCTAAACAACATCTGGAAGTCCTCTCAGTACAGCACAAGCACAAAATTAAGATTATATCAGAGCTGTGTGCTTTCTGTGCTTCTCTATGGTGCGGAATGCTGGAGAGTAACAGAGAAGGAAATGTCAAAATTGTCCTCTTTTCACACAACATGCCTAAGAAATATTCTCCGAATCTTTTGGCCGAATACCATCACCAACCAAGATCTGCTTACTCGGAGCAAGCAAGAGAACATGCACACAGTCATAGCTGGCAGACGCTGGAGTTGGGTTGGCCATGTCCTCAGAAGAGACCCCGATGCCATCACAAGAACAGCTATGCTATGGACCCCTGAAGGAAAATGAAAGAGAGGCTGACCAAAAAACAACTTGGCGGAGGACTGTGGAGGCTGAGATGCAAAGAATGAACCAGAGTTGGGGCACTGTACAAAGGATGGCCACCGACCGAGCAAAGTGGAATCAATTTGTTGCTGCCCTACAAGATGCCACCAGGCGTGATGGCCACTGACTGCTTTGACGATCGGCGGCTAAGGATCAAAGAAGAAGAAGACGTGCTCCAAGACCTGACGTGCTCTATTCTTGGGCCCCTACTCTTCACAATGTTCATCAACGACCTGCCACTACATCTAAAATATTCAACTTGTGACCTCTTTGCAGATGATTGTACTATCTACACTAGTGACAATGACTGCGTGGCACTTGAAATGACTCTTCAAAGCGATGTAGACAATCTAACAAAATGGAGTAATATGAATCGTATGCCAGTAAACACAGCAAAAACGAAATCTATGTTGATTACCACCAGACAGAAACTCCTAAGCTGCACCAAAAGATCGCTACAGCTACACGCGGAATCAATACAAATTGAACATGTAACAGAACACAAAGTTCTAGGGATCACGATTGACCAGCACTTAACGTGGAACTCCAATGTACAGAATTTAACCAAACACTTAGCTCAAAAGACGTACCAGCTAGCCAAAATAAAACACTTCTTAGACGCAGACACTAGACTATTATTCTACACCTCACATATACAGACACATCTAGATTACTGCTCTACACTATGAGATTGTTGCCCTGCTTCCACCTCGAAGAGACTGCACTCCCTGCAAAAGAGAGCAGTACGTCTGATCACCGATAATCGCACGACACCACACACAAGGACAGGAAAAGAACCCAAAATACTGTCGCTAAAAAAACGTCTTCTCTACAACAAAGCCAAGCTGACTCACACAATTCTATCTAACAATGCCCCGTCGTACCTACGATCATTGTTTCAAACCAGTAGAAGAGAGGGACAACAATTACATCAGTTACGTCTGCCCAAACCTAGGATCGACCTGTTCAAAAAGAGTCTAGCCTACTCTGGTGCCTACTTATGGAACAGCCTTCCACACCACCTAAAAAGCCTACCTACACAATATTCTTTTAACAAAGCACTTTTCAAACACTTCCTCAACACTGATTATCTACCCCCATAGAAACAGCATTTGCCTGTCAACATCTCATCCATAGGTCAACATTTCTTTTCCTCTTCCGCTCGTTTTTTGTGAATAATTTGTTTTATATCCATGTAATATTATTATTATATTCACTTTAAAATATTATTATATAATGTAATGTATGTGAGAATGTACCCACATAATACTGTACTTTAGAAATGTGAGTCGTGAGAATGTACCCGCATACCACTGTACTTTAGAAATGTGAACTTTTTTTTTTTCTTCTTTTTTTTTTCTGTTCTGCTCAAAGACTTTTCCTGCCACAGAAGTGCGTAAGAAAGTGTTATTATTATTATTTCATTTTCCACCAAGAATGTATGGACATAAGCGAGAATGTGTTTATGTAATTTTTGTATTGATGATTGATGACACATTCAAAAATACAGATTAATTGTAGACGGATTGACCGCATGAGTGAGTGTCGGTATACAGAATTTATTTATTTTTATTTATTGTTTTATTTATTTTATTTTATTATTACTTTTTTCCCCCAATTACTAGCTTGTTTGTTTCAAAAAAAAAAAACCTACTCATTTTTTTATTATGATTGCATACTGTAAATGAATGCTGTTATGGTAACTTTATAATGTTGCATGCCTTTAAATTAATGCTTAAAGCATCATGTGGGAATGAAAGGATATAGTATGCAAGATTAATGAGAGTGGAAGGGCAGAATGTTAAACGGGCCTGCACGCCCAATTCTTTACCCATCGAAAATAAAGTTCGTTCGTTCGTTCTCCCAGCATAACCTTATGCCTTCTTCAGTGTCAGGGTATCACCATGGTTTTTTTGTTTTGAAGCTGCTGATGACCAACCCTCTCTTCTCAAGCTCTTCCTTCCAGAATTGCAGGTTGGATTGAAGATGTGCCTCTGATTTAGCAATCAGAGGAACATCATTGGCAAATGCCAGCTCTGAAATGCAAACCTGTCTCATCATCCAGTACCCCACTGAATACTTTCTTTTCCTCTCCTTACATGATTTGATGACGTCATCCATGAGGAGTATGAAAAGATAAGGTGACTAGAATATCACCCTGTCTTACACCAGTGGTTGGTCCTGAACTCTTCTGACTTATGGTTTGCTGTCCTCTCATAATTTCTGCAATTCTTTTAGAATCAGAGGATCAGAGGTACAGGAATGGGTTTTTTTTGCCAAGCAGTCCCAAAGTTTGTTCCAAGAAACCATGTCAAATGCCTTCTGCAGATCCAAGAAATAAAAATGCATCTCACCTTTATACTCAAGGGCCTTTTCACTCAGCTGCCTGAGTGTGAAGATAAGGTCTTGAGTACTTCTGTTTGCTCGAAAGCCACGCTGGACCTCATCCATTTATGACTCAGCTAGGCATCTGGGGTCCCTGCTCCAGGATTCTAGAGTAATCTTTTTCTAGCTTTTCTCCAAATTCTTCCCAGAATTTCTGTTTTGCTGCTAGCACCTTGTTCTTTGCTTCTGTTCTGAGTATCACATATTCTCTATATTTTTCTGTTTTTCCTTACTGTGTTATAAGTTTCTGAGTATTGTTTCCATGCTTTTTTCTTTTCTCTTATGTTCTCCTTAACTTCTTCTGTCCACCAAAGTTTCCTATTTCTCTTCTTCCCAAGTCAGACTTCACCACATGCATCTGCTGCAGCAGCTTTTATAATGTCCTTGAATTTACACCAGAGGGTTTCCAGGTCATCAGGTCATTCTTCTGTGTTTCTCTCTGTTGTAGCAATAAGCCCATGATATCTGGTCTTAACTTCTGGCTCTCTTAACTTACAGGTCTTAATGCTCATCTCTCCTGCTTGATTACTTAGTTTCTTGCATGATGCTGAGCAACTCTTTCAGTTGTTCTTTTAATTGTCACAAGGTAGTGATCACTTCCAATGTCTGGCCCTCTCCAGACTCTGTAGAGCCCGCACGTACTTGAATGAGCTCTTCCTAACAATGACATAGTCGATGACTGATTTCTCATTCTTTGTTGGTTCATATCTAAGCGCTTATAGGAGAACTTTTTGTTCGTAATGGCAAGGTTTTGCTCAGTGCAGAATCTAAGGAGTTGCTTGCCGTTGTCATTTAGTGTATCTTCTCCATACTTACTGATAACTCGAGATCATTTCCAACTCTGGCATTGAAATCTCAGAGGAAGATAATTTTATCCAGGCAGTTGTCCCCTGTCTTTTGAAGCAGCTTGAAGAATTCTTCTTTGATTTCTGTTCAGTCTTTTTCATTAAGCCCATACACAATGACATGGTTGACTATGGTTTCTTCTTTTAGCTTTAGCACCATAATGCGCTGTGAGACAAAGTTCCATCCTTTGATGCTATCTCTTTTGTTTTCAGCCACGATACAACCCACATCCCCTTCAGCCCTTTAGGTTGTTGGGACTTGTCATGGCATTGTCTCCCCTGCTCTGCAGTGATGGATCATAATTTAGAGTATACAATGAGGGTCTTTAAAGGCATCTACCTTCATTCAAGATTACTCTTGGCAGAGTTGTAAATATAAGGATGGTGCTTCAGAAGATATTTCAGAAATCAAGCACAACGCTAAATTTATCAAGTCCGTCGTGAGCTTTGTATCTGCCCGTCCCTTCTTTAAAGATAAAGATATATTAGCTCGCCTCTGAGCCTCCAACTAAATTATTCAGTAGAAAATTACTTGAAGTAGCTCTGTTCTATATATTTTTTAAGATAACCGATTCATACATGTGCACTTTTCTCTGTCATAATTAAATCAACTTTGAATTTGTAGATACATATAACAGATTTAATAATCAATTATTGTTTAACATGAGTAAATAAGTAAGTGATGATAGTGAACTGAACTACTAAGTTTTTCGTCACTGAAAATGGTTAAGGCGGTGGTTGTTAGGGTGGTGAGTTATTTTGCTTTGGCCAGATTAAAATTTCTTAACTAGCCAGATATTGAAAGGGTTTGCTGACTGCTCCGTAATCATCAATTTCTGTGGTGAGGGCACATCTCGGGCATTGTTGCAGGGGTAACCAATCCTAATGTCAAGGCAAGGATCTTCACAGCTTATCAAAGACAGGAAACTAGTGTAGACCGCAAGCTCTCGATCCACAGACTCGTATCAAGCTGGTATCACACACTGGTATCTCCAACTTGTACCACAAACTGGTATCACCAACTTGTACCACAAACTTTTGAAGAAACAAATGTCTCTGCTAAGTATTGATTTCCTAACACTAGTCAGGCACCTTCCCTGCTGTCCGTTCCACCGACCCTTCCTTTTTTCTCAGTAATTTTACCCTCCCTGAGCGTCAATGATAACCCAGTGAATAGGATTAAAAATCATCATTAATTCAGGAAATCTGATAAAGAAAAATGCACAGAAAAACTTCTGAATAATGTCAGGCCACAGGTTTTGAGGCTGTCTTACAGGTAGACGAATATTACTTTCAAAATCCCACTATAATACTGTATATAGGTTTTGAGGACTTTGTGGTTTCCAGTATTATGAAGTCGAGTTTTCTTGCTGGTTAATTTCAGAAAATCCTCTTTATTGAAATCCTACCTTTCTTCGGTCCTGGCTTGTCTGAAGGTGTCGTCTTGACTCAAAGGAACACAGTGATGGAGTCTAAACTTGTGCTACATTATAAGGGGCTTTTTGCCCACGCTCTCCCAGCTTTCTACATGGTGAAAGTTGCCAATCAAACGTAGTGTAGTTTAATCTATTTTGTCTAGATCAAACAGATTCAAATGTTTGACTTTAGTATATATTTTCTCTCCCCCCCCCCCTCCCGCCCCCCCCCCCCCCCCCCCCCTTTTCATGAAATTTGGATGACAGGTAATTTCAACATCCTCTCATATAAGGTATTGATGCTACCTCTTTTTAGATAACTCATGTCTGTAATTCATAACAAACCCTTCAGTTTAACTTGTTATCATTAATGCCAACAAGCATGAGTCCACCTGCGGTAATGTTCCATCACATTTCTGTCACGCTGAAAGTACATTCGCAGTTTATCTTTCGATTAACCATACAAGTATGGGTGCCAAGCTTGGTGAGCGAGTTTGTTTATGTCTGTGTTTGCTTTAAACAAGGTAGGGCAGATTTATCTGTCTGCTCCCAGATGGGTTGTTAATGTTATCTCTACCCAGGATGATCATGCAAAAATAACAACACGAAACCTGAGTTATGCGTTCCAATATGAGAGAAAATACGGGTAACAAAGAAATGAATGGAAGGCACAATATAAAGAAAAAGACAGGTAGAACATGATAAAATGAAGAGCACGGTCATTTTGTGACAGGACACCACTGCAGAGCAGTATGTCGCCATTGAGATCCATAACTCCTTGTCCCTTTTTCTTCATTTCTTTCAGAGCCAGGATTTCTAATTTAGCTTTCCTCATGTCCTCCACCAGCTCCTGTTCTTTCCCGTTAATACTCCTACTGTTCCATGATCCATAAATCCTCGTCCATAATTCATGCCAGTTCATGGCCTTTAAGATCAGTCCAGTTTTCTCTCTGTCTTATCTATTAATTGGTTTTTTAAGGCAAACAGGTGATTAGCCTGTTGTGTCTTTGCAAGATGGAGGGGCTGCCTCCTTACGGCCTCCATGCATGCTGCCCTCCTCACTTTTTCAGCCAGCTTGGGACCAGCCTAGGCGGAGTGATATATTGAATGAAAAGAGAAGAAAACAAATAAAAAGTTCCTAGAAAACCTATTAATGAAAAGGAAATTAATGAAAGGAATCAGAATTAGCTAAAATATTTTGGCCATGTAAAAAGAAATAACACTTTACTGAAGACCATCATAGAAGGTAGAGTTTAAGGTGAACGTACAAGAGGAAGACAGTGCTATAATTGGGAAGATAACATCAAGAGATGGACAGGAAAGAGTCTAACAGAGCACCATCAAGACAAGAGACAGAAGTTGCTGCAGCAAACCTTCAATATGGAGGGCAGCTGATGATGATGATAATACTGAATTTTTTTTATTTAAACGTGTATTCACACCACACTCACACTAGTTTTTCTTTGACTTAAACTTGATCTATTCATGATCTATCATTAAAATACCGTAATCTAGAGAGAGAGAAAGATTGCAAGTGTATTTTTTCTTAGTTGTTTGAATTGAATGTTTATAAAGTTCTTCCACTTGGCACTTTCCTGTCATTAAAGTTCATCTTGATCCTTATTCATTCATCTATGTCCTTGATGGATAGCCTGCTGTGTTGTTTTCTGTTTTCTTAAATAATTTACTGTCCTTTTCATTATTCTTCTTGTGCACTCTACTGATTCAGTGTCTTTAATTTGCTCTACATAGACTTTTTGTCTTTTTTTTTTTTTTTTTGTTAGAATTCCATTTGTTTGACATGCCACAGCATCTGCACTTAAAAAAAAAAAATCTAATTGGGAAAAGTAATTTTTTTCTTCTCAGAATCGTCCTGATGATGACTTTTCAGGTGAGAAAGAGATATTTCTCAAGGACCATCCGCTGATGGATAACTTGGAAGATGTTGTTGAAAGCATAAAACCAACAGCTATTATTGGTATAGTACTTCCTGTGTAGTGATCTTGTTTAATTGTTATATCAGTCAAACCAACAAAGCCATTTGAACTGTTACTTCTCAGTCAGTTTTGTTTATTATGTATCTTAGGTATTGTGACTTCTGTCACCCTTGTGTTACCAGAGTCCAAAAAGGTGAGCTTAGAATAGTAACACTTTAACCTACTAGGCTTGTCATAAGAACTGACAAAGGAGGGTTGAGCATAGAGCCATCAACCACATCCTATTGAAACTTTAACCACAAAAAATGCAAGCAGATCATAAACAAGTCAGTCAGAACAAGTAATTCAGCTGGAAAAGATGGAACTAGGCCCTTTCCCAATGTGGATGTTGGTGTAGCACGGAGAAAACCAAAATTGCTAAATCATCATCTCTCTCCTCAGAGTACCTCCAGAATTGACACCTAGGATACTTGAACACTGAATGAACAAGGAAGAACTGCTCAAGTAGCAACAGAAACGACAAGCAATAAAACTGACATGTTAGGACTGTGCTAGTCAAGATGGGAGGGAAAAGGAGAGGAGAAACTGAAACTGTGCTATTCTCAGAGCATGAGGAAGAAAGCACTTTTACAGTGAAAGTTTCACCATGAAATATGTATCCTTCAGGTCCTTGATTAATCACTTAGATGAATATCGAAGTGATTGTGAGGATCTCTATCTTATTACACTGTGAAAGCTGTTATCGGCAAATGTCATAGGGTTGTTCTGTTAGCAACAAATGATGAACTAAAACAATTGCCTGTCATACCTTCTGGTTTCCATCTGAAGAAAAGTGAATACTATGATGAGTAATTTACCACAGCAGAATTACAGACCATGCTTTTCATGGTCTTTTGATTAATAGCATAATTCTTGTGCTAAATTAGATATAATATCAACCTGTAGTCTCAAGAAGCTTTTTTTACTGAACTTTAGAGAAACATTGCATTTATATTCATGAATTGTCCTTTCTTGCAACATCATATACACACGACTTGAAGACATGATCGTCTGACAACTTTCTGGTGCAAAGCTGAAAACCATATTGACCTTTTAACATTGTATCATGTATCAACTTTCCAAGACTTGTTACCACAGTTCTAAAATAGCAATGCAGTGTTGTGACAAACTCAGTGTTAGTTACAGCACTTCAGACTTAAGAAGTAATATGTGTTTTGATCTCTTTTCATTATTTTCTTTACATTCACCTTCATTATATTACATTTCCTGACCTCCTCATTCTATCGAACTATCCCATCCTCTTTATTCTTTCTCTTACCAATGTTACTGTTGCAAACTAAATGCATATGCTCTATGGAGAGTATAAAGGTAATGATTGTAACTCCTATCCTATGCTCCTGCCACAACTCACAGAAACATCTTGTTAACCATGTTTTCACAATAATCAAACTGAGAAAGTTATATGTCACACAAAATGTCATAGAGATCATGTCTTCCATTATTAATCCAAGGTGTTTTCTAACAAATCTGTCGCTGCCTTTCACATATGTTATGTTGTTTGATTGGCCAGTATCTTCTGTTTTTTCGTGAAAAGACAAAGTGACAAATGTCAAGGTGTTGTCTCGTGCTGGCTTTCAAAGCATGTATATACTGCTTAGACAGCGCAGACTACGCTGACTTGGCCATGTCCGCCGCATGGAAGATGGTCCATCCCAAAAGATATCTTCTACGGACAACTGGCAGATGGCAAAAGAACAGTTGGGTGACCGCAGCTGACATTCAAAGATGTGTGCAAGAGAGACATGAGGGCACGGGACATAAATCCAGCAACCTGGGAGGATGAAGCTGCCGATCACACCAAGTAGCAATGCTATCTACGGCACCATCTCAGATTGGGTGAAAAGAAGCTCTCACAGCAAGCAGAAGAGAGGAGAAAACATGGAAAGAAACACTGGGAAAATAAGTAGCTGAGGACTGTCAACTCAGGGGTGCATTCCCTTAGTCAGTTATGACTGAAGGGACTATTATTATTATTCTGTTTTTTATGTTTTCTGTGCCCTTTTTCTAAATATTTTGCCTGTTGTCACATTTTCTAACTTAACCTCTTCTCTAAAATGTTGGCAAAAGTGAACTGTCTTTCTGATCTGCAATAATTTTAATTTGTGAATCACCCTGATCAAGACATCTTCGGCAATGTAGGCACACAGATTTAAATATTTAAATACTAAATCTTCTTAGCATTCTTCAGTACATCACCTCAAGTGATTTTCTTGTCTGAAATGCATTATTGTTCTAATATTCAAAATGGCTTCAATGAAATCACCTTGCTGGATGTCTTTATCACTTATTGTCAACAGGAGATGCAGGAAAATTACATAGCATTCATTGTAGGATTGTTATTGTTGAACAGAATCAACTTCATTGCACTCCAGGCAAACCCATAGGTGTCAGTCCCCCCTCAGCATATGCCGAAGGGTATCAATGCTAACTGTTCCTGTAGCGTGCTTGTTGCATACACAATGCATCCATCCCTGCTAGCCTTATGTTTAATGCCAGATTCCAATAATCTTAACCTTGTTGATTCATTTATTGCAGTTTCATTCTCTAACAGGCGGTCATTATTTGTCCTCAGTATCTCTCATACTTCCATGTTTAATTGACTTGCTCCAGTTACATGCCAGTGCTTGTGAGAAACACTTGTTTGAAACTGCTGCCCTAGGACATGCCATGCTTTGACTTAATCAATTAAATGTTCTTTCAACAGGCGCCGCTGCTGCTCCTGGGGCCTTTACTGAGAAAATTCTTAATAACATGGCCAAGTTAAACAAAAGACCGATCATTTTTGCCCTGAGTAACCCAACTAGCAAAGCTGAGTGTACTGCTGAACAGGCATACAAGGCTACTGAAGTAAGTCTTCACGTAAATAAGTAGATGTTGATGGGACCATCTAAAATACTTCTACTTATCAGGAATTCAGCTTAACAGAGGTTTACTCATAGATGGACATTTTGTGGTCAGAAGCCATTGCTATCTGATCCTCCCAAACTTTGCTTTTCTTGCAATACAGTTTGATTATTTTTGTCCTGACTTTATTGCAAATAAAGACAGATTCAGCATTGAAGTCTACTGACCAAAGTTTGTGTGTACAGCCACAATAACTCAGCCATGAGAGTAGAATTTCTACTTCAGCGAGTTCAAATTTGATTGTTATTTATAATCAGAATCAACATCATTGCACTCCAGGCAAACCCATAGGTGCTCAGTCTCCCTCAGCAAATGTCAAAGGGAATGAATGCTAATTGTTCCTGTTGCGAGCTGGTTGTAAGCATGCATCCTCTCATATGTCCATTCCTGCTGGTCTTATGTTTGAGGTCGAATTCCAGCAATCTTAGCTATGATGATTCATCTATTGTAGTGTCATTCTCTGATAGGCTAATTGTTCTCAGTATCTCTCCCTTATCCAAATTTGAGTTGGAAGAGAAAATAAATACCTTGACATCCAAAAATTCGAATTAACAAGCCAAAATAATAAAGGTAAAGTAGACTTTTGGTTGGGACCTCCAGAATTCTAGTTCAGCAAAAATTGACTTAAGCAATGTTGTGTTAAGTGGACAGCACTGTAATAGATTTTGTCACTCAAGTACATGTTTGTTGCATTCATTCTTCTTCTTCTTCTTCCTCGTTCGCCCTGAAAAGGACGGTGGTTGCGTTGTGTCTGTTTACGCCGTAGCTGTGATATCTGCACCTTTCGGTCGACACATCCGACTTCAGCACAGCATTTTTTAGGGACCGAGTTTGCCTTCCCATTGCGATCCGTACTTGCTCAGCCAGGCTGCAATGCTGCAGACTGTTTCCAGGACCACCACGTGGAGGTGGAGTACGGTCTTAGTCAGCTCTGGTTCGCTGACTCTGATGCAAGCAGTCAAGCTATGGGTCGCTGACTGCATTCACTATTGCTGCATCTTTGGGTCCCTGCATTCATTCAAATAGGCTTTGTCTTTATTCTGTATTTTCAACCACAATTGCTGTGACCTCTCATCTGGTTTTCTCATTTTGTCTTGTATCTGGTTAGTTATGGGATAGAAGAGTCTGCAAAATTGAGATTGTCAAGCTGTGTAGTCAGAATTCCATTTCTTTTTGGTTGATATTGTTGTTTTTGTAATTTACTTCTTATCTTAAAGGGCTCAATAAGTTGTTCTTGTTTATTTCATGTCTTAATATGTTTTCTTTATTAGATTAGTGAACTTAAGGAAGACACCACACTTCATCAATTTAAAATTTTAGTTTGCTTTCAGTAATTCTTCCATATTTTTATTATCTTATTTTTATATGCTTTTCATTTAACCTGATAAACTGAAACAGTTTAAGACAAACAGACAATCTAGAGCTAAAGCAGAACTCTGGTCACATTTGTCATTTCTGCTATTTTATTTTAGTTGGATGTGTTAAAAACTTTACAGACTTGATAAACTCTGTTTAGTTGTTAACTCATACTGGCTACTAGTTGTTGAATCATGCTTTATTTGCTAAATGATGTGAATGTCCACCAGTGGATAAATGTAGATGTTGGGACTGGTGTAGCAAAGTGTAACGATTGTCAACTCATCAAACCCAGCACAGTTTTGGTCATACAGGTCATCTTGTCCTGGAACGTGATGAGGCTCCGACAAGAATGTGAGTGTAAACAATGAGTGTGTATCTGAATGTCAGTACGCGAATGGTAGAATGATTCGATAGAGTTGACAGGTTGGTAGTACATCACTCATACTCACACTGTTCGAATTCAAGAAGTACTGGAACTACGGTGGTCTTTTTATAACATTTAATGGGACGCACACTTGGACAGTACGTGTATGGTTACAGGAACAAATGTCGACATAGACAGCATAATGTTGATCACAGGAATATCATCTTAAGTTAGCATTCATGCTTGGCAAATATCATACTGGAGCATTCGTAAATAAGCATTCAGCGTTCCATCATGTAAATCATCTGGCTTTACTGACTGGGCACGTCAGACCATAACCAAGATATAGGAAGGCTCCTAGACCTAACCTCGTCTAGCGAATATTCCTTCACGTAAAGTTCAATATATATATATTTCATAATATAGGAATCCCAGACATGGGTTCTCACATGTAGCAGTGATCTCTTGGTTCATCGAGCGATAGTACAGGCATCCCTTTTTCTCACTCGATAAATACAAAGTATATGAATTTCAACATGGCTGTTCTCTCTCTCGTGAGCTTCACTCACTATAGAATATAGACCAAAATTAGTCATTCATTAAATGTCCTCATTTCTTCATAGGTTCTCTCATAGAGGTAATTGAATAATATCATACAATCCAGTGCTGATACATAGGAATGTCTTCTTCCTTTGAATGGATATTCTTTTTAAAAGTACCACTGTGCATCTGCTTATCAACAACGATGGCGAAGCCCAAGTTCATAATAAATTGTGGTTTTACCTTTTTATGCGAAATATAACTTTGCCATTCCTTGGCAA
Organism: Oreohelix idahoensis; assembly: GCA_024509875.1. Taxonomy (NCBI): domain Eukaryota; kingdom Metazoa; phylum Mollusca; class Gastropoda; order Stylommatophora; family Oreohelicidae; genus Oreohelix; species Oreohelix idahoensis. Next base: position 190,974 of record JAMPIV010009350.1, on the reverse strand, counting down.
AAGAGAATAAACACTGGGGTAAAGTACATACATGTCTATATGACTATCACTTTTCCCCATCCATATATAGATCACTATTTCGGCAAAAAGCCTGCTACAACAAAACTCAGCATCCTCACAGGATGGCAGCCATGAATCACACCCCTTCGCTAGCGATACTTCCGCTGCATAGCCTTTGACCTTTTCTAGCGACAACCAAATTAGTTCGACTTAGAAATGCAAAGATATCCATATATAAGACAGACTCGTCCTACTCATACAAACACTACGTATAAATTCAGGCCATAGATATACTGAAGCAAGAACAATCTATTCCTACCCAGCCAAAGAATAAATCACAGTAGGCCTAGAGTCGTCTGCGGAGTCCGATCGAAGATGACAGAACTATTTTCAAGGGAAGCAACCCAAAAATGACTTCTCCTTAAGCACTTAAAAAGGAAATACTTTGCTTCCAAAATATTTGCGAACATAATAAGAATATAAATGTATTATATTGCAAGATAGTAAAAATTGCCCTTTACAAGACTGTTACTGGATTTTGTTCTTCACTGAATGGTTTCAATTATTTTACAAATTTACTCATTCCACTTCTACCGTGGTGTGTAGAGCTTAGCCAGACATAGTGTCATGCTATTTTATGACAATTCTGCAATTATTTTGACCTTGGATAATTAAATTGTACTGCTACAAATACAACAGACACCCAGTTTATTCATCTTCTAACATACTGATGCATAATATGCATTGGTTTCATGCATTTTTATAGATTTTAGAGGTTATTTTGTAATGACACCATAATCATGTACAAATGCCCAATTATTACCCCTTTCTACCTAATAATTAAGCACATTTTTTAAATAATTAATTTATGATCAGAATCATCTAATTTTTTTTCAAATCATATACAAAATTGGACATACTTTTAAATAAGAGCCACTGTTTTGTACATTTTGCGTGAGCTAGTTTTTTTCCTCCTTTGAATATTTCAGTGTGTGTAAATTTTTGTAATTTTATCTGCATTTAATTAGGTAATTAACTTGTTACCACTCAACCAAGGTAAAACAAATCCCAAAATAACTACTACTGTACTAAAGCCCATTCAATTTCAAACACTTTGATATGATAGGTTTAACTCTTACTATCCGGCAAGCCCCGTGAAGTGGCGCATCTTTAGTACCAATTTTACGGCTTGCCACTTCATGGGGCTTTTTACATGAAGTCTCTATCGGCAAAGAGTTAATGAATAATTGTCGATGTTTTATCCAATCCAACATTTATAGTCACTTCCTGTGTTCAGTCTGTTTACAAATATTAGCGTGGTTATCGTTTTGATGAGTTATTAAGTTCGATTTTTAGTGTTTTGTTCGGCTGTTGATTGATCGTAAACAAATTTGTTCTGACCAAAATGGCTTCATCTTCAAACGATTGTAAGCAAAGGTTATCGGCGGTGCAAGCAGCACGACTTATTTCTTCTTGGATCGAACATGAGGATGATCAGTTATCGAGTGATAATGACAGTTCAGATTCAGAATGTATTTTGCCCAGCGAAGATATATGTAATCAAAACACTGAATCAGATGAGAAGGGGGCGTTTCCCCTAGCTGGTTCTGTCAGTAGTACTAGCACTAGAAATGCCAGGCCAGTGAAAAGACAAGGAAAAGGTAAAACTCCCATTAAGAAAAGATAGGCCTACATCTAGATCAACCCATAAAGAAGCAGAATCCACAAGTACTGATGGTAATACAAGTACAATGAATGAGGAAATTAGGTGGAATGAAGTTGATGCTGGCTCAACACAAAATGCTTTCCGCTTTGTACCGCCTCATGCTAGGATTACAGGTGTGAATCCAAATATTATACCTGATGATTCTTCTGCATTTTATTGTCTCAAAGCTCTTAACTAATGAGATTATAGATGAGCTTACTGTTTCTATAAATGAATATGCTGATCGACTCTGTCAGTCAAATTCAGAAACGGCGACAAAAAGATCTGTCTATCAAAACTGGTATCCAGTTACATCTCCAGAACTGTGCAAGTTTTTTGCTGTGATAATAGCAATGGGAATTGTGAAAAAAACCAGCCATTAGTGATTATTGGTCTAATGAAGGCTTTATGCAAACTCCCTGGTACAGACATATGTTTACACGGGATAGGTTTCAGATGTTATATCACACGATGTTTCATGTGAGTGGTGTAGACGCACAAGGTAAAGCAAAGATCGAACCATTTCTACAGAAAATGTTATCTAGATTCCAGGAAGCATTTTACCCTTACAAGGAGCTGTCTTTGGATGAAATGGTAATTGGGTGGAAAGGCAGATGGGCTCACAAAATGTTCAATGCCTCTAAACCCAAAAAACATCATGTGAAGACATTCGGTCTTTGCGACAGTAGCACAGGGTATGTAGTAAATTTGTTGATATACTTTGGGGCCAATACTTCTTACAGTCCAGATATTGATGTAAATAGCCAGCAAGCCATCAAAGTTTTTGACACTTTGCTACAACCATGTGGAAAAGGTCATCACATCTATGCTGATCGATGTTACACAAGTGTGCCGTTGCTTCAATATTTGAATAACAGGAGTCATTATTTCACTGGGACTGTCAACGTTAATCGAAAGAACTTCCCAAAAGAGCTGAAAACTACGCAGCTAATGCATATGGAAATGAAATGGTATATGGAGCAAGAAAAAAGATTTTTATGTGTAATGTTTAGGGACAAAAAAGCAAAAAAACCATGCATTCTTGTTTCAAGTTGCACAACAGTGGAAAGCAAAGACATCACCAATTGCTTTGGTGAAACAAAAAATAAACCACTGATGATTGATGATTACAATCAATGTATGAATGGATGTGACAGAGTGGACCAAAGCATTGTAACATATGGCACATTTAGCAGAAGAACAAGAAAGTGGTGGAAAAAAATTTTCTTCTGGATTTTTTAAATAGCTCAGCTCAATGCGTATAAATTATTTGCACTGTCAAGAACAACAAATGCCAAAAAACAGAGACTTCTTCAATTTAAACGGCAACTTGTCAATGAGCTCTCTCTTGTTGCTGCTGTGGATTTCCAGCAAATTCCTCCCAGGATTGGACATGGCAATCAAGTGAACAATCCAGTTGTTGATGTTGTATATATCTGTTGCGATGTTTAGTTTGTTTCCCACTAGAGTTACTTGCCCTTAGGCTAATTTTCTTCTTCCTACTTCCTGTTCTCTAAGATGGTTGATTAAACATGTCGAGTCATATCCAGTGTGTGTTCAAGCTTCGTCATTATGCTTCATAATATGTAATGTATGACAGCCAGCCACGTCTCATTATATCTTACAACATTTACTATATAAAACAGTAAAGATCAACATGGTGGCAGCGGTGTTTATTTCTACAGAATTCGGACTATTTTGCTGAATATCTTGTAACACGTGTGCTGAATGTCCTTAGACTAATGAAGTATTACACACGTTCAGATTCTGGAACACACCTCTTCAAGATCCTTTTAATTCTTTTTTGACTGAGCTGAGAACTAAGGCAGACTTATGCAACTTTAACGACAAGGATCGTATGATAAGAGACAAAATTGTCTTTACTGTCAACAAAAGGTTACAAGAGAAGCTCTTGAGAGAAGCTGACCTCAATCTAAAGAAAGCCATTCACATATGCAGAGTCTTCGAGCAAAGTGGAAACGACATAAGAGAGATGAGTAATACAGTACAACCTTCTGAAGCAAGGGTTGAAAAGGTACAGAAAAAATCACTCAACCATAAACCTCCCAAGAGAGACACTGGGCATGCTGCTGGTAAAGCCTGTCAAAGTAACACTGACAGTGGGTACTTTGAACCTAGAAAGGAGTGTCATTACTGCGGACGGAAACATCTATTGATTAAGAAAAAGTGTCCTGCATGGGGGAAGTTTTGCTCAAACTGTGGGGGAAGAAACCATTTCCAAGAAAGTTCACACTGTTCACGCAGAGTCAGTGGAAGATTCTGAAGTTTTTCTTAATTGTGTGAAGTCTAGCAAAGCTTGTACATCTGCACAACTCATTGTCAATGGAAAAATGGTAAAATTTCAGCTAGACACAGCAGCTGATGTGAATACAATCTGTCAGCGCTTTGTGATGCAAGAACAGTTGTTACCCACTAAACAGAGGCTTGTTATGTGGATTGGTACTAAGATGACTCCACTGGGAGAAATTATATTAACTGCTGAGAATCCTAAGACTGGGACAAAACACATTATAAGGTTTACTGTTGTGAAAAATAAATTCACATGTTTGCTGGGCAACAACACACTGCAGGATCTACAGTTTGTGACAGTCAACACAAACAAATTTATTGCTAAGGTGGCTACTGACAGTTCAGATAATGATCATAACTCTGATAACCATCTAGGTGTCCTGGGTGAAGCTGTGTTGCATATTGATCCTAATATTCGTCCAAAGGCACTGCCATGCAGAAAAATACCATTTTCACTTAAGAGCAAGGTAAAGTCAGAGCTTCAAAATCTAATGAACAGAGGTATATTAATACCAGTAGAGAAACCGACTGAATGGGTTAACCAAATGGCTGTTGTTGAAAAGTCTGATGGTTCTTTAAGAATATGCATTGATCCTAGACCCCTGAATGAGGCTTTGCAGAGAGAGCATTACAGATTACCAACTTTGGATGATGTATTGCCTGAACTCAATAATGCCAAGATCTTCACAAAGCTGGATATCAAGGAAGCATTCTGGCATATCAAACTTGATGAGAAGTCTAGTAAACTTACAACAATGATTACACCTTATGGTAGGTTCAGATGGTCTAGATTACCATTTGGGTTGAATGTAAGCAGTGAAATTTTCCAGAGGCATCTAGCACAAGCTCTTGAAGGTCTTCATGGTTGCATCAATGTTGCTGATGACATAGTTATTGCAGGTTGTGGATCAAACAGACAGCAAGCAATTGAGGACCATGATCTGAAGCTTAAAGCACTTAAACATAGGTGTAAAGAGAAAGGCATTAAACTGAATGACGCTAAAGCTCAAGAGAAGAAAGAAGAAATTACCTTCATGGGTCACCTTATTACTGCTCGAGGTGTTGAACCAGACAAGAAAAAAGGTTGAGACAATACTAAACATGCCCGTTCCTAAGGACTGTCATGAGGTTCGCAGATTTTGTGGCATGATACAGTATCTAGCAAAGTTTCTCAACAATCTTTCAGAAGTTCTTCATCCAATAAGAGAACTTACCCATAAGGATACTCCCTTTATCTGGTCTGCTGAATGCGAACAAGCTTTCAAGAGAGTCAAGAAACTGATTACTTCTACTCCAGTACTCGCATACTATGATCCTGATGAATCTTTGTGTATTCAAGTTGATAGTAGCAGCTATGGACTTGGGGCTGTCCTCCTACAAAATGGTCAGCCAATAGAGTTTGCTTCTAGAGCTCTAACTGAAACAGAACAACGCTGGGCTCAAATTGAGAAGGAGCTCTTAGCTGTTGTATATGGTTTGGAACGTTTTGACCAGTACACTTATGGAAGGAAAGTTACAGTCATCAACGACCATAAACCTTTGGCGGCCATCGTTAAGAAACCTCTGAGTCAAATTCCTCGAAGACTGCAGAATTTACTGATGCGCAGCCATCGATATGACTTTGAATTCCAATGGGTACAAGGTTCCGATCTTCTTATAGCCGACACACTGTCCAGAGTTTGTATTCATAATGTCACATTGGATTCCTTAGCTGATAGAGAGAGCAATGCAGGAGCTGATGCACCTGTAAGATTACCTGAAATACCAGATGTGATGATGGAAAAGATTAAAGCTGAAACTCTCAAAGACAGCGTGCTCCAGAGGTTGAAGTCGACCATTTTGGATGGGTGGCCTAAAAGAAAGTCTGATGTACCAGCTGAGCTTATGCCTTATTTTGACATTCATGATACTCTGACAACAGAACAAGGCATAATACTTAAAGGAGAGCGTATTCTTATCCCAAAAGCACTGAGGCCTGAAATCAAGCAGAAGCTACACGCTGCTCATCTTGCATTTGACAGCATGATGCGCCGGGCCAGAAGTTGTCTGTTTTTGGATCGGCATGACGGCTGAGATTCGACAGATAGCTGACAGTTGTCCAGAATGTCAAGAAACGAAGGCAAGGAATACTAAAGAACCTTTAAACCAACACTCAAGAGGTTTATCACCTTGGGAGAAAGTTGGCACTGACATCTTTATTATAGAAGGCCGATACTATTTAGTCCTGATTGACTACTTCTCCAACTTCATTGAAGTAGACTTTCTACCTACAATGACAGCACAGTTAGTCATCAGGAAATTGAAATCTCATTTTGCTCGTTATGGTGTCCCTAAAGCTATTGTATCTGACCAAGGTACTCAGTTTACGTCTGCACAGTTCAGATCATTTACTGCTAGATGGGGAATACTTCATGTTAAATCAGCACCAGGTCACCATAAAGCCAATGGACTAGCTGAATCTGCTGTGAAACTCATCAAGGGTATGATGAGAAAGACTGTTCAGGACAATACAGATGCATATGAGGCACTACTTGAACTTCGTAATACGCCAAGACAAGGGTTTGATCAAAGTCCAGCAGAAATACTGTTCAACAGGAAACTGCGTACACTGATACCTTCTGCAGTGAAACCCGTTGCATCTCACAGTAGAGTTATTGAAAGTAGAGGCAAGAGAGACAGATCAGTGAAGAAGTATTATGATAAAACTGCTCATGATCTGCCCAAGTTGTTTCACCAGCCAGTCTACTATCAAGACCCTGAACAACCAAACTGGCAACCTGGAAGGATTGATAAGAGGCTTTCTGAAAGATCTTATCTCGTTGAAGGGGAGAATGGAGGTCAATATGTCATAAACAGAATTCATCTAAGACCTAAAACAACACCTTTCACACCTGATCCCGAGGACCTGGAAATTGATGTCTCCTCTCCAGTTCTACCCAAGCAACAGGTTGTTTTGCCAGACATGGAGAACACTAGTGAAGTGAACATTTCCAATCCTCCAGAAGATGATCCTTCAACCCCAGCTACTTCTAGTCCTGGGAAAGCTGGCAAAGAACATTCTCTCCTACCATCTTGCCCTAAGAGACCTCAAAGAGATCGCAAGAAACCCTCTTGGATGAATGACTTGTTCACTCATAAAGAAGGGGGGATGTTGATGTTGTATATATCTGTTTCGATGTTAAGTTTGTTTCCCACTAGAGTTACTTGCCCTTAGGCTAATTTTCTTCTTCCTACTTCCTGTTCTCTAAGATGGTTGATTAAACATGTCGAGTCATGTCCAGTGTGTGTTCAAGCTTCGTCATTATGCTTCATAATATGTAATGTATGACAGCCAGCCACGTCTCATTATATCTTACAACATTTACTACACACGACAGTAAATATCAACACCAGTCAACAGACTAGGAGGAACAAACCATTTAATTAAAAAATCCAAGTCTCATCGCAACTGTGTCGTTTGCAGCACCCCTCAAGTAAGGGTCAGGACATCCTTTTATTGTGAAGGATGCACAAATAATCCCCATCTACTTCCAAATAACTGTTTTGCTGCTTATCATGAAAGGAAATAGTTTGTGGTAAATATCAGTTGTGCATAAAGTGTGTACATAGTTTATTTTCGTCATGATTTTTCAATATGTGACCTGAACATTTCAAAAGGAAACATTTTTATTTAGTATTCAAAACAAGTGAAACTTGTCTGTGTTCCGTATAATTTGATGAAAGTGGTTCTAGGAGTTCCAGGCTTCCAAATTGGATTATTTTTGTGGGTAAGTACAACTTTTTTCCACATTTTTTAATATTTTAAAATTGTTCTGTACTCATTACTGTATATGTTGCATGCATGTTTAACACCACTTAACAATTAGGTTAGGTGCATGTCAAAGGGGTTTCATTTCTCTATATTTAGATATATATAAAACTTTATGTTATCATTATAAATAAATTATTTAATGCAAAATCAGCAACGGTAGTCATGTCTGTAAATAAAGGTTAAAATATTTGTGCGCTTCATTCATTCATTCATTCATAACCCTCCACTCCCAAAGGAGCATAGGCCTTCAACAAACACATGCCAAGTCCTCTTGTCACGTGCCATCATCTCAAGTTCTTTCCATGTTCTCCTCATCATTTTCACCTCTGTTTCCAACTCTCTTCTCCATGTACTTCTTGGTCTTCCTCTGCCTCTCTTGCCCTGGGGGTTCCAGAACAAGGACTGCCTTGTAATGCTATCAACAGGCTTCCTCAGTGTGTGTCCTATCCATCGCCATCGTCTTCTTCTCATCTCTTGTTCCACTGGCACTTGTCCAGTTCTTGTCATCAGTTCCACATTGGTAACCTTGTCATACCATTTTAATCCCTCTATTCTACGCAAGCACCCATTTATGAAAGTCTGTAGCTTTTTGGTTGTTGTCTTTGTTGTTCTCCATGTCTCTGAGCCATACAATAGGACTGACTTCACATTTGAGTTGAAGATTCTTATTTTCATGTTGGATCCTATTTCTCTTGATCTCCATATATTTCCCAATGCAATGAAAGCTCCTCTTGCCTTTTGTATTCTTATTTTGATATCGCTGTCTGTCCCTCCAACTTTATCTATATTACTGCCAAGATATGTGTATGATTCTACCTCTTGTATTGGTGTTTCTTCAAGTTCAACCCTGTTTTCATTACCTGCATTTATTCGCATTATTTTTTGTCTTTTCCCTGTGTATTTTCAGACCCAATTGCTGTGACCTCTCATCGAGTGTTTCCAATTTGTCCTGCATCTGATTACGGTTATGGGACAGGAGAGCCAAATCATCAGCAAAATCCAGATCATCCAACTGCTTAGTCAGAGTCCACTGGATTCCATTTCTGTTGTGTGTTGTCGATGATCTCATAACCCAATCTATTGCCAGCAAGAAAAGAAATGGAGACAAGAGGCATCCCTGTCGCACTCCTGTTCTTATCCCAAATGGTTCTGTAAGCTGTCCTTCATGAAGAACTCTGCACGTCATGTCTTCATAGGTTTTCTTTATTAAATTAATGATCTTCAGGGGAACTCCATAATGCCTCATCAATTTCCAAAGTGATTCTCTGTCCACACTGTCAAATGCTTTTTTTCGTAGTCCACAAATCCGATGTATAGTGGTGAATTCCATTCCAGACTTTGTTCAACTATTATTCTCAAAGTGGCTATCTGGTCTGTACATGATCTGTTTTGTCGAAAACCTGCTTGTTCGTCTCTCAATTTCTTGTCTATGGACTCCTTTAATCTCTCAAGGATAATCCTGTTCAATACCTTTCCTGGCACTGATAGTAACATTATTCCTCTATAATTTGTGCACTCTTGTAGATTTCCCTTCTTAGGCAACTTAACCAGATATCTTTCCTTCCATTCTGCTGGTATCTCTTCTTTTTCCCAGACTTTACCAAGTAATTTATATAACATCTCTGTAGCCGTGTCGATATCTGCTTTGATGGCTTCTGCTGGAATGCTTAAATATACCAAAATATTTCAAATTGTGATAAAAACTTAATTTGCGCTCAGAAACAACTCCAACTTTCCTACATTATGTGAAAATGGATGTACTTTAAAATGAAAGTAGGTTTAGGGGTAGAAGTTTACCAGAATTAATTATAAATATTGATAAGGACAATTTGTTTTTCAATTTTTTATCTTTTTAAATTTTTCTGCATTCATTACTGCATATGTTGCATGTATGTTTAAAAATCATTGAATAATTCAGTTAGGTGCATGTCAAAGGGGTTTGATTTTTCTATATTTAGATATATAACACTTTATGTTATCGTTATAAATAAATTATTTAATGCAAAATCAGTAACGGTAGTCATGTCTGTAAATAAAGGTTAAAATATTTGTGCGCTTTATCTAAATGTACCAAAAAAATTCAAATTGTGATATAAACTTTATTTGTGCTCAGAAACAGCTCCAACTTTCCTACATTATGTGAAAATGGATGTACTTTAAAATGAAAGTAGACTTAGGGGTAGAAGTTTACCAGAATTAATTATACATATTGATAAGTACAATTTGTTTCTCAATTTTTTCAATTTAAACATTTTTCTGCACTCATTACTGTATATGTTGCATGCATGTTTAACACCACTTAACAATTAAGTTAAGTGCATGTTATAGATGTTTCATTTTTCTATATTTTAATATATAACACTTTATGTTATCATTATAAATAAGTTACTTAATGCAAAATCAGTAAAGGCAGTCATGTTTAAAATTGTACTCTCTGAAATCAGCTCGTAAAAACGCAGTTTTTGAGCACGTATACTAAGAGTTAATATATTTTAAAATATTTTACATGCTTTTAAAAAATGTTACCTAAAAACCACACAAAAAACCTTAAAAAGTCAAGAATTTGATAGTTAATTTTACGTTAAGCTGGGCTCAAAATGTAGTAGATTTTAGAGCAAGAGCGAACATTTCATCATAATTAGAACAGCAGATATGATAGTCTGAAATATTGTAAAAAGTACGTTTTTTAAATGTTTTTATATGGTTTGTTTCTTATGTAATAAACGAAAATGATACTATTCGATATGCATAAAAATTACAGAAATCAAAAGTAGAAAACCTGCAGAAAAATTGATATCATAATCTGATTTCATGCGTAAACATGAATTATTGAAACGTTAAATTGCAGGTCAACATTTTTTACCTTAACATAGCACACTCAATTGTGCCTAAAACATGAGAGTTAACAATTATTTCTCAATCATACATCACGATGGTCATGAAAAATGAACAAGCATGCTACAGGAACAGTTAGCATTCATACCCTTTGACATATGCTGAGAGGGGACTGACACCTATGGGTTTGCCTGGAGTGCAATGAAGTTGATTCTATTCAACAATAACAAACCTACAATGAATGCTATGTAATTTTCCTGTTGACAATAAGTGATAAAGACATCCAGCAAGGTGATTTCATTGAAGCCATTTTGAATATTAGAACAGTAATGCATTTCAGACAAGAAGATCACTTGAGGTGATGTACTGAAGAATGCTAAGAAGATTTAGTATTTAAATTTTTAAATCTGTATGCCTACATTGCCGAAGATGTCTTGATCAGGGTGATTCACAAATTAAAATTATTGCAGATCAGAAAGACAGTTCACTTTTGCCAACATTTTAGAGAAGAGGTTAAGTTAGAAAATGTGACAACAGGCAAAATATTTAGAAAAAGGGCACAGAAAACATAAAAAACAGAATAATAATAATAGTCCCTTCAGTCATAACTGACTAAGGAAATGCGCCCCTGAGTTGACAGTCCTCAGCTACTTATTTTCCTGGTGTTCCTTTCCACATTTTCTCCTCTCTTCTGCTTGCTGTGAGAGCTTCTTTTCACCCAATCTGAGATGGTGCCGTAGATAGCATCGCTACTTGGTGTGATCGGCAGCTTCATCCTCCCAGGTTGCTGGATTTATGTCCCGTGCCCTCATGTCTCTCTTGCACACATCTCATGGTCATGGGTAAAATAAAATGTTCACTTTAATAAATAAAACATATATCTATTAAATTATTTCCACACTCCGTTAATTTAGTCATCATCCCGAAACAACTGTCATAATTTGCTCTATCCCCAACATTTCGCTGAATTATCATTTTTAAAAGAAGGAATCTGTACATTCACAGATTGAGAAATTTGTAACAAATGAGTTTCCATTATAAATTTTAATTGTAAAGTTATATTTTTAATACCGCCCGGTCGTCTTTCAATTTTGGAAATAGTGAAATGTACAAATTCTCCTCCTTGTTCTCCATGCATGCCCATTCCAAAGCCATGAGTTCTGATCCAGTCTGCGCAACGTTTTTCTAATATGTGTTGTTTAGGAATTGTCTTCTTTGGGAACAGCTTTCTGAACAAAGACATATATGTCTCTATTGATGCTGTTATTGATGATATTGATTCTTTACATATAGGTTTACTGTATGATATGTTGTGTACTTTCTCAAATGCTTCGTTCAGTGAGTTGAACTGTTCTTGGGCAATAAAAGCTATGTCAGTTATATCTTGTTTGTTTGTAAGTTTCATTGTTTGTGTAATGATTGCTCTTGTAAGATCTTTATAAACTTTTGATGTGAGATATCTGTGGCAGGGATTCCCTATGAATGCTCATACAAGACATTTCTGAACAGCGTCATAGTTCATGTGCCTCCTGCAGGTCTAGTGAGTCAGCTGACGTTCTAGCAATATGTTTCCTAACAGTGTGGAGAAATTGAGATCGCTTATGTCTTGTTAGTGTTCTGGTGACTGATGTTTCTTTTCTATATTTACTTAGTTGTTGTAGTAAAATAGGTTGTCCTCTGGTTTTGCATTTTATAATATTATTTTGTGCTGTTACTGTTTTTTTTTTTTAACAATGAATGTGAATAGGGTCTCTTCCTCTTGTGTTAGTGGTTGAGAAGGTGGCTTAGCAAGTAGCTGTTGTACTATGATGTCGCTTTTGAAGACAGGCGAGGTGAATGTACTTGTCATATGCATAACTGACTTGGTAGGTGTAGATGTGGTTACAAAAACTAGCATGCTAGGGTGAGTAGTATTATCCACCTCCAAATGTATGATGGTTTCCTCATTAATGTGAGCTGTCACATAAACTTCCTGCTGTACAATATCATCACTAGTGGGAGCAGGCACATTAATCTCATGATGTACAGAACTATCCTGACTACAGCTGACTGAATGACTAGACATGGAGGGGTCAGAAAGAACATCACTAGTGTGAGCAGGCACATCAATCTCCTGCTGTACAGAGCTATCCTGACTACACCTAACTGACTGACTAGACATGGAGGGGTCAGAAAGAACATCGCACGGGCTAGAGCAGCTATTTGTTTTTAAAACACCAAAAGATGTCTGTAAAATAATTGCACAGTTCACATTTATTTATAGAAGAATTGTGGTCATAGTCTTTCCAGATGTGCTGACTGTTTTCTGATATTAATTTGGCTGTTTCAAGACACTTCTTGCTACGCCTCCTTTTTCCTTTTTGTATTCGCAAGTAACACTTCCAACAAAATATAGTCGAATGCTCTGTCGGTTTATCTTCTAATACTAGTAATACATTAATACGAAACACAAAGAAATAAATCATTAACGTAATTCGAACAGTTCGGTGGTTTCCAATTTGCGCTTTTTTGGGGGGGAAGAATGCTCTGTTGCCACAGGCTGTGCACAGTGCACTGACACATTTCATGTGATGCAACAAAGTACGTTCACAGGGAAAAGACAAAGATAATGAGAATAAATGCAGGTAATGATAACAGGGTTGAACTTGAAGAACCACCAATACAAGATGTAGAATCGTACAGATATCTTGGCAGCAATATAGACAAAGTTTGAGGGACAGACAGTGATATCAAAATAAGAATACAAAAAGCAAGAGGAGCCTTCATTGCATTGGGAAATATATGGAGATCAAGAGAAATCAAGTCCAACATGAAAATAAGAATCTTCAACTCAAATGTGAAGTCAGTCCTATTGTATGGCTCTGAGACATGGAGAACAACAAAGACCAACAACCAAAAAGCTACAGACTTTCATAAATGGGTGCTTGCATAGAATAGAGGGATTAAAATGGTATGACAAGGTTACCAACGTGGAACTAATGACAAGAACTAGACAAGTGCCAGTGGAACAAGAGATGAGAAGAAGACGATGGCGATGGATAGGACACACGCTGAGGAAACCTGTTGATAGCATTACAAAGCAGTCCTTGTTCTGGAACCCCCAGGGCAAGAGAGGCAGAGGTAGACCAAGAAGCACATGGAGAAGGGAGCTGGAAACAGAGGTGAAAATGATGAGGAGAACGTGGAAAGAACTTGAGATGATGGCACGTGACAGGAGGACTTGGCATGTGTTTGTTGAAGGCCTATGCTCTTTTGGGAGTGGAGGGTTATGAATATGAACAAAGTACGTTCCATTTCGCTGGTATGTAGTATAATCTACTTATGAATGTATAAAGCTAATGGAGTATTTGTGAGTATCAAGTCTAACACCCGGCTGCAGAATGCTTTATCTGTGAGTGAAAGAAGAGATACAAACAGTTTGTCAGAATTCTTTAGCACCCGTCGTGTGCACAGGATTGTCTACCAACGAACACTAATGAGACAGTCCCTGTCTCACACACAATAAAAAAAGACATTCATATTATAAATACAAGATTAACAAGACTTGAAAGACAGATCAAAGTATGTGAAAATAATCTTTAGCTTCAAATGTTTTCTGACGCCTATTTACAGAGCTAAATATTATTATAAATGAATGAAAATGCAAAAAGAGATGGTGCCTTGCAAAAAGTTATTTTATACAGCCTTATTTAAGCTTTGCGAATATCCAGAATGCGTTTACAGTGGTTTAAATGTTATAAAATCTGGTGACAATATTCTTGTTCTTCTTATGCCAGACTTACACAACTGACTACCACATATTTTTAAGATGTGAAATCAATTTTAAAAAAGTAGGTGCAAAAAATCTTTAGGTTCCCCTCAAGAAGTCTATATTATTATGAACTCAATCAAATGGTAATCTTTTCAGATATTACATTAATAAATGCATTACCTCTTTTATAAATTTCCTCAAATGATGACACTGTCTACAAAAGCCTGTCACTCCGTCAAATATAATTCCAAACAAATAAAAATCCAAACGAAAATAGTACACAGTTCAAAGTTACAGTATACAAAAGTATTTTAGCGCTGTGACTATCCAGAAAGCACGTGCAATGATTTAGAAATTACTGATTTTTGCACACAAACAGCTGATCTTTCCTGCCAAAACTAGGTAAAGCGACCTTGCGCGTTGACAGATTTATTACCTTGGGGTCAGCATTCAGGTCACTGAACTAAGATAGCACTTTGGTGTAAGGTAAAAACAGCCCTGGCAAATCTTCTGAAACTTCCTCTGCACTTGGTTGCTGGCTTACATTACTAACACCAGAGGTTTTACATTCTTTGGTCATAGTAATAAATGAATATGCTGACATAAAGAATTCGAATCTCCAGTCTTCAAAAAGATCTTCATTTGCTGCTTGGAAAACTGTCACTGAATATGAACTTTTCAAATTCTTAGCAGTAACAACTGCCATGGGTTCAGATAAAAAGCCATCGGTAAAGACTATTGGGCACCGACACCACATAATTATACTCCCTGGTATAGTAATATGTTTTCAAGATCAAGGTTTGAAATAATTTACCATCCAATGATGCATGTTGAAGATGCTGATTCAGAAGGGAAGGACAAAATAGAGCCTTTGTTAAATTTTCTCATAGCGAAGTTGCAGGATGTATTTTATCCATTTCAAAATTTAACCATGGATGAAATGGTTATTGGGTATAATGGATGCTGGAAACGCAAGCAGTATAATGCAGCAAAGCCAAGCAAGTATCATATTAAGACCTTTGGAATGTGTGATTCTGCCTCAGGGTATGTCTATTCTGTATTGACATACTTTGGGAAAAACACATCATATATATTTGCTAATGACTCTACAACAAGTTTGACAGTGAATGTATTTGATTTCCTGCTACAAGGAATTGGGAAGGGCCACCATGTATTTGCTAACAGACACTACACTGTGGATACACTGATAACTTATCTATTGAGTAGGGGCATTCATTATACTGGCACAGTCAACATTAGCAGAAAAAACTTTTCCCTTCAACTGAAGACTCTCTCCCTCCAGCACAGAGAAGCCAGATGGTACAAAAATAATGATGGATCCCAGATATGTGTTGCTTGGTGAGATAAAAAGGCAAAGAAACCAAGTATTGCTGTGTCCACTGAAACATCAGTTGAGATGATGCAAGTCACAACCCGACATCACAACTTAGTCGAAAAACCAAGCCAATACGTCGGTACAATGTTTGCATGAATGGATGTGACCACAATAATCAAATGGTAGCTTACTATGGCAGTTTTCAAAGAAAAACTAGAAATGGTGGGAAAATTTTTCTACTGGATTATTGAGTTGTCCCAAGTAAATGCCCATATATAATGTACCCTCAGTCATGCTGATGAGAAGTCAGTGTCATTGAAAATTTTCATAGATAAATTGATCGAACAGTTGAGTCAGAAAGCTGCCTCCTTAACTCCATCTGATCTAGTAGCCACCAGTGGCTACAAAGCAAGGTAGGAAATTCATAGTAGGAAACAAAATTAAAAGATTTGAGGGTGCAAAGCACATTATTAATCCCACTGACAAAGATATGAGCTGTGTAGTGTGCTCAACTGCTGCGAAATGAGCCTGAACAAATTTTTATTGCATCGGTTGCCCCGAAAGACCCATCTCCAACCAAAGAACTGTTTTAGGCTGTACCATACAAATAATCCTTCAGCTGTAACTCACTAAAGACATTGACATACTGTAAATAAGTTAATAAAACATGGAGGAAACCTGAGTCCTGTGAACAGTAAATAAATAAATAAAGGTAATTAACAGATACTTGCTGGACATAAAGGATGGCACCTGACAACAAAAAAGAAAATATAAGTGATAGGCTTACCAGGAATCAAACCTAGAACCAACCAAACGGCACCATCAGTAGTTGGTGTGTTAAACTGAGTCATTTGTTGTGTAGAAAATCTACAAATAAAATATGTCTCTGTATCATTGGCATTTTCTTTACTTTTGTAGGCAGACTTACATTAAAGAAGCTTTGAGACTGTGATTGTTTAAATTTTTTGTTTTTAACAATTTTCACCTGATAGGGTAGGGCAGTGTTTGCAAGTGGAAGCCCCTTTGGAGAAGTCTCTTATCGAGGTAAAACATTCCACCCAGGGCAGGGTAACAATGCCTATGTATTCCCTGGCATAGCCCTGGCTGTCATTGCTGCTGACATAAGATGTGTCACTGAAGATGTGTTCTTGGCTGCAGCAGAGGTGAGAGTTCTAATATATATATATATACACACGAGGGAAGGTCAAAAAGTAATGCCTCCTATTTTTTATATATGTAAATACTGCATCGGTGTGCAATTTGTAAAGTTAGCAGGATTCCTCAAACACTCTTTTGCACAGTATAGCATTACCAACCTGTTTCAGTAACAGGTGGCATCACTGTAACAGTTTAAAAATGGCTGCCAAAGACGTTCGGTTAAAACAATGTTATGTCATAGAATTCCTCAATGCTGAAGGTGAGACCCCAATTCGCATCCACGAACGTTTGAAGAATGTTTATGGAGATTCAACAGTGGATGTTAGCACTGTCCGACGTTGGGTACATCGTTGTGATGAAGCTGAAGTAGGTCAATCCTCAATGGCTGACGCAAAGCGGACTGGCCGTCCGTCTACCGCAGTGACTCTACACAACATTCATCGAGTTGATGGCATCATTCGTGGTGACCGTCGGGTAACACTGGATGAACTTTCTTCCATGTTGTCCATTAGTAAAGGCAGTGTCCAGAACATCATTAAAGACCTGGGTTATTCAAAAGTTTGTGCACGGTGGGTACCCAGAATGTTGACAGACAGACAACATCGCCGACAAGAAAGAAGTTCAAAAGTTCACCATCTGTAGGGAAAGTTATGGCCTCCGTGTTTTGGGATGAGAAGGGTGTGATTCTTCTCGACTTCTTGGAACAGGGAAACATGGTGAATGCAGACCGTTACATTGAAACTTTGAAGAAGCTTAGAGGTCATCTTCGGCGACTTTACCCATTAAAAGATCAGAGAACTGCACTACTGTTGCACGATAATGCCACGCCACACACCGCTAAACGCACCATTGATGCGATTGCAGAATTTGGCTGGACATTATTACCACATCCCCATTACAGTCCCGATCTTGCACCTTCTGACTTCCATCTGTTTGGACCACTGAAAGAAGATCTTCGCGGACATCACTTTGAGGACACCGAGACCCTTAAACGCGCCGTACGCCAGTGGTTTAGGAAAAAGGACACAAATTTTTACCGTGCTGGGATACATGCCCTTGTGAGAAGATGGACAAAAACTGTAACAAATAACGGAGACTACATTGAGAAATACATTTTTGAAGTTCAGACTTGGGGCTACATTTCAATGTGAATTTTATCTGGTTTCTTGCCTATTGAATGAAATTAAAAATTACGAGGCATTACTTTTCGTCCCTCGTATATATATTAGGAGCTTTCATTACATTGAGGATTGTATGGAAATCAATATGGGATCAGTGCCAAAAGAAGAATCTTCAACTCAGAATGTCAAGGCAGTTCTATTTTCTATCTCTGAAACAAGGAGAACATTGATAACCAAGAAGTTATAGACTTTGTCATAAATGGGTGCTCACAAAGAGGCACTGAAAAGGCATGACAAGATCGCAGTGTGGTGCTAATGGCAATAACCAGAGAAATGCCTGTGGAATAAGAGATGAGTAGAAGATGGCAGGTGATGGATAGGACACACATTCAGAAAATCTGTTGATAACATTAGAAGGCAGTCCTTATGAAATACATATATGATTAACAGTATATCAATTCTCTACCTGATTATTTTTTCTTTCTGCCCTAATTAATTATTACGTACTTGGCAGTGATTGCTAGTCTGTAGATGAATTTGTTATTAGGTGTGTAATTAATTTATTCATGACCCTTAAATTGTCCAAGGGGCTTAGGCGGTCAACAAATTCATGCCACTACTCCTTTAATGTGTCCATCCACTCAGGTTCTTTCCATGTCTTATTTATCCATCTCATTTCTATCTCTAGTCTTGTCTCCATGTGTATTTTTTGGGTCTGCCTCAAGCTCTCTTACACTTCAGTTTGCTGAAGGGTGATGATGCAACAGTCTTTGATGGGACAATCACATACTGGTATTTCACTAATTTAATACAGTGATGTGTCACTGAGTTCCTGAAGGCGCTTAACAGCGTTTAACATCAGAACACTTGTCTACTCATGTCTAAGATAATATGATTGGTCCCTTCATACAGTCACTTGTCAAGATGGTCACAGATCAGCACCTGAATGAAGGACGAGTTTACCCACCCTTGAACACAATCAGACAGGTTTCTCTGACTCTTGCTGAGGACATCATTGCTTATGCCTATGATCATGGCCACGCCCACCGTTACCCCAAGCCTGTGGACATCCACTCTTACCTGGAAGAATTTATCTACAACACAGACTACAACTCCTATGTGCCACCAATTTATGAATGGCCTGAATATGCATATGACAGGCCAAAACCAAAAAGTTTTCTTCCTAGGCCTTCTGTTTTTATGTATTAAATACTGTTTTTAAGATGTTTTTTTCCCTCCCTGTATTAAACCAGGGGTCAACAATCCATTGCCATAGGGAGACCTTATTCATAAGACATGACATGCTATTGGGTCATAAAATTTGACTAAACATTTTAACCATAAAAAATACTTTAAAAAAAAACTGTTTTTCGTGTTGCTGTTTGCATTAAATACAGCCACTGATTATATAGATCTTTGTTCTTAAATGTAAAATAAGGACAATGTAAATGTTGCTAGTATTAATATTGTTTCATTAGTAATCCTCTGAAATAACTGTTTAAATATATGAATCAACATGACAAAATTGGTAACATGTCAGCTTATCTTATTTCAATTAAAACATGGAAAAAGATTTAATGTGGTTTAAAATATTGATTGACCTCATCATTTTTCTCTGCACTCCTTATGGAGCAAGGAGCCACCCCTAAAGCAGATGCCCATGCAGGGAGCCTGCACCAAGCAGATGCCCATGCCCTTGTAGCAGTGGTTATCTGTTGGAATTTGTTTGACATGAACAATATGTAGCACCATTCATCATCTTCTGTTGTGCTCCTTATGGAGCATGGAGCCACTGCTGCATCTGGTCCCCTTCTGTGAAGCCTTCACCAAACATTCACATGCTCTTGTAGTACTGGTTTCTGTTACAATTTGTTGTACATGATAACATTGCACATCCCATACACAACCTCATATAAGTCACTCTGTACAATATGTCTAAGGGTGCAGTAGCCTAGTCTTTTTTTGTCTCTACAAAGACCCCCCAGGAACTAACTGTTTTAATACCATTATTGCTAGTTAACAAGTTGGTGTTGAGTTGATGTTAGGGTCATTTTTGTGTAATTTAAATTCGCACTATTCAAAGTTATAATTATGTGTAAAATATGGTAATAGGTTCCAGCCCAGTGGAAATATGCAATGAAAATTTTTAAACATAAGTTTTTAAAAAAATCTGTTTAAGGTAATATAACAAACAAGGATACAATAAATGTATTTCTGATTCAAGTATGTTACAAACAAAGTAATAGTGTAGTTATAGAAAGCACAATTTTTTTTAAATAAAAAATGTCTGAATATCGCACCTGACGACATGACAAAAACTTCATTATTGTCTTTTAAAATGTATTAGTAGCGTGGGCTGAACTGTCTTCTCTTTCTTTAAATCTTCATACATACACTGGTAGGTGCAGAGAGCTTTATCCACATCTCAACAAATTTGCATGCTTTGATCGACATAGGGTCAGCATCCATAATTTTTTGCTCCACGACTTCTACAGCCGAAAAACATTTAAAATTCTTTGAGAGTAAAATCCTTCATTTGTACATTATCTGCTTCTTCAGAATCATTGTTGGCTTCTTCAAACACTCGTTGTTGATGTAAAAGAAGAAGATCATCATCAGTCAATTCTTCTGAGTCTGAGTTAAGCAATTCCTGGATATCGTCATTTTCTAGTTTATCAAAACCAAGCTCTCTTCCAATGTTTGCTATTTCTTCAATAACAGGCTGCTTTTGAGAGAGAAAACCTTTTAGTTAAGGGCACTTTTAAAACAACTGTATATGGTACAGCAGGCAGCAGAACATTCACACGTGAAGATAGGCAAGTGCAGACTGATGTAGCAGCAAGTAAAATGCTAGTTTATAGATTCAACTCGCTTGTCATTATTGTGCACGATTTAAATAGTTTGGAAAAATCTGAGAAAAAAAAACTTGCATTATTTAAATTTTGGC
>JAMPIV010009350.1:0-165000 GCA_024509875.1 Oreohelix idahoensis | reverse complement strand
CATTCCACCTTGGTTGCAGCTTTAAAATTCACAATTCAGCCAGCCGGAGGCAATTGTGAAAGTAACAAAATGAAGCCAAATTACGGTCCTGAAGCCGACGAAGTGTGAAGCCGTTACGAGCTGGCAACTGAAATTTCACCATACACCTCATATAAAATGCACCGCTGGCTATCTGTAGAGCCACTGCCTTTCACCAAATACAATGAAAAACTGTGTATTGTAGACTTAGAAAAATTTTCATCTCAGGGGCTAGATTTTACTGTCAGAAGTTCTATAGCCCATTGCAGTTGTTCCACAGCCAGCATAATGCCTTTTCTGCTGTCTCACTAAGCCTCTTCAGTGCCCTTGTTCTCGCATATATATATACAGTTTCTTCAAAACCTTTTGGTTATTATTTACAAACCATTTCCTGAATCAATTATTTTTTATTAATACTTCATAAATCAAAATACAAGACTAATAACCTTACTTACAATAATTTAATTTTAGGCCTCATTACACTTTGTTTTGTATAAACTGGGTATTCTCATGTATTTTCGATTATCCAAAATA
Organism: Oreohelix idahoensis; assembly: GCA_024509875.1. NCBI lineage: Eukaryota > Metazoa > Mollusca > Gastropoda > Stylommatophora > Oreohelicidae > Oreohelix > Oreohelix idahoensis. The sequence continues at coordinate 164,448 of JAMPIV010009350.1, read as the reverse complement.
TTTGATTAAGCAAACCAACTTTGGTCCCAATTAGTTTGGATAATCGATGCTCAACTGTATAGTTAAGTTGAAACCTTTCTTTAGCATATAAATACAATTAGTATTAATTCATATTTATTAGTATCACCAATTCTGTATTTGAGAAAGAGCTACAGGATATGACTGCAGTTGGAATGGTAAGAAGTAAAAAAAGAAAACTTTTTTTTTCTGAAATGATGAAGCAGAGATACAGCTTCTCTTGAAGAAATGTTCTCCAGAATGCATTATTAGAATAAATGAGACAGGCCTAAGATATGTGTGTTACCTAGGCACACAAGTAACATTAGAGAGAAAGTTTAACTCAGAAATACAGGACAATTCAAGCAGAAGCATGAAAAATATAAAGTCTTTGTCCATGACTGAAGATAATGTCGTATGTGATGGTACATAGAATAGGTGCTGTCATACAGAAGAGAATCATGGACAGTGACCAAAATAAGAAATAAGTCTTTGTCTATGACTGAAGATAATGTGGTCTATGATGTTACATAGAATAGGTACTGTCATACAGAAGAGAATCATAGGCAGTGACCAAAAAGAAACAAGCAGTTGTCCATGACTGAAGATCGTGTAACCTATGATGTTACATAGAATAGTAATTGGCATACAGAAGAGCATCATAGACAGTGACTAAAATAAGAAACAAGTTTTTGTCCATGACTGAAGATAGTGTGGTCTGTGATGTTACACAGAATAGATACTGTCATACAGAAGAGAATCATAGACAGTGACCAAAAAAAGAAACAAGTCTTTATTCATGACTGAAGATAGTGTCGTCTATGATGTTACATAGAATAGATACTGTCATACAGAAGAGAATCATAGACAGTGACCAAAAAAAGAAACAAGTCTTTGTTCATGACTGAAGATAGTGTAGTCTATGATGTTACATAGAATAGGAATTGTCATACAGAAAAGCATCATAGACAGTGACTAAAATAAGAAACAAGCTTTTGTCCATGACTGAAGATAGTGTGGTATGTGATGTTACATAGAATAGGTGTCATACAGAAAAGCATCATAGACAGTGACCAAAATAAGAAACAAGTCTTTGTCCATGACTGAAGATAATGTGGTCTATGATGTTACACAGAATAGGTATTATCATACAGAAGAGAATCATAGATAGTGACCAAAAAAAGAAACAAGTCTTTATCCATGACTGAAGATAGTGTGGTAAGTGATGTTACATAAAGTAGGTGCTGTCAGACAGAAGAGGCCAGTGCAAAAAAGAAAACACAACAACGATGGTTTGCTTTAAAGATAATCTTCTGTTGCTGAAGGCTTGTGATATTAATATTTTGGGCTAAATTTTAACCAGGGAGCTAAGCCATTCTGTTTCTTTATGTATTTAATGTATGGTTTTGTTCACACCAACCCAGATTTCTTCATTTCTTATTCTGTCTCTTATGGTGACATCCACTTTTGTAATGCATATACTTCTTGAGGCAATGGGACCTTTTTTTGACACCGGGTTGTATACACACTCACAGTCTACCCCAGCTGTAAAAATGGATACCTGACTGCTCTGGGTTTAAGAAATGGAAAAGCAGCTAGGAAGTGAACTGGTTATCCCACTTCATAAAGCTGAGATCTAGAATAAAGTCTCTAACACTTCAATCCCCTATGGCAGTATTTGCTTTACCATTTTCATCTCATGCGGTATCACCTCCTTCTCCTGCACCCTTTAATGACCATGGTTGACACTGCTGCTCATGCACACAATGCAATCAGTTATGACTAAGACATGATCAGAATCAAAAGACTGTGTCTTCACTAGGCTGGGCTGGTGGCATACTCCCCGTGTGACATAGGTCAGGGGATATGATTGTTCCAAAGAATACTAAAATAAGGCAGCTTATTTGTGTTTCGTTAACTTTGCCAAAAACAAGGACATTTTAAACATTTCTATATTTGGTTACTTGCTGCACTGAAATCACAGCCACAGTGGAATTATGGACAGAAATTGATACTATTTTGTGAGACTGCTTGCTTGGTAACAGGAATAAGATGTAAGGTTGGAAGAAAGCAACAACCAAGAACATATAGACTTTCACACATGGGTAACTCTTTGACTCCAGAACAACACTCAGAGCGTTGGTCAGATTTGACAGCCGTGCCATAATAACTCTCTGAGCGTTGCTTTTAGTCTATCATGAATTAAAATTACAGCACATGGTAGAAAATAATTGCGGAGTCAAAGAGTTAAAAAAGGTAAGGTAGTCCTATAATGGATACTGAAATGGGGAGTGAAGTGTTAAAGACTTCATTATACTAGGTCCAGATTCGAGAGGTGGGGGGTGACCAATTTCCTTCCTTGCTACCTTTTCTTTCTATAATTTTCTTTCTATAACTCATGATCAGTCAGGTACCTATTTACAGCTGGGTAGACTGCTGCATAACGCCATAGTATTTTAAACCCAGTACGTTTGCAGCGAGAGGCCAGCGCTGTAACTAATCTGCCAATTGAACAATCTTCATGAGTGCTTGCGTAGAATAGAAGGAAATGCAATTAATCCATAACTGTGGAACAGGTGTTGAGAATAGACAGATCTGGAGAATTGCACAATATTGTAAAACAGTATATAACAAGAACTAAAATTAATATATAAGGATAATATATGGTACAGGGATATGAGGTAGACACCCCTGGGCTTTCTCACCCCTTTTCACCTTGTTAAACAACAGGGCAGTTATGAGAGACTTAATTGTTTTATTTGTTTGTGTGTTTTTATTTTTATTGTTTGTTTGTTTCTAGGAAAGGGGAAGTCACACACACACACACACATACATACATTCACATAATTTTGGTTTTGATTTACTCTATTAGGACTGAGTGGAGGGGTGAGAAGATACCATATTTTGATATCGGAAATCAGATTTTATCATCTTGAATTTACTACACTAAATATCCTAATTATAACCCACCAAGGGTTGAAAACACCCGTGTGTTGCCGGGGCCCGAAAGGGGAGCAAAGAATAGTAACACTGCACCCTACCATGCATGTCGTAAAAAGCGACTAAGGAGGGTTTGGGCATGGGGCTGTTTACCCCATCCCGTAAAAACTTCGCACAGTGGGCTGATCACCTGCTTGCCAACCAATCTGATTACGGAAACAGCGATAGATTGTTTGGTCTGTTTTTGTTCCACAAAGACGCCACTAGGCGTGGTGGAAACAGCGATAGATTGATCAATTTGTTGTTGCCCTAAGACGCCACTAGGCGTACTGGCCACATACTGCTTTGCCGGTTGGTGGCTAAGGATGGAAGAAGAAGAAGAAGGGTTGAAAAAGGTCCTTGGTCAAAAAAAAGAAAAGACTGTAATGGTTCAACAAGCTCACAAATGTAGAACTGATGACGAGAGCCAGACAAGTACCAGTTCAAACAAGAGATGAGAAGACGATACTGGACATGGATAGGACATACAATGAGGAAACCTTGACAAAATTACAGTACAGTCCTTATTCTGATATCCCCAAGTTAAGAGAAACAGAGGTATACTGAAAAACATATAGAGAAGAGAACTGGAGAGAGATAAAAATGATAGGAACATATGGAAAGATCTTGAGCGGATGGCACGTGTCAGGAGAATGTGGCATACATTTGTTGAAGGTCAATGCTCCTAAGGCAGCTGAAGGGTAATGATCAGGGCTGGGATCTTTAAAGATTAATTAATCAATGAATCGGTTAAAACTTTTTTTAATCACTTGATGAAAGAAATATTAATTTTAATCAATTATTCCATGTTAAGCAATGTTTATGTTTTTTTTAGCTTAAATGCGAGAGCATTTACTATGTTAGAGGTTTGTGATATGGAGTTTGGCAAGTATGATCAATAATAAATTGTTTGGTTGCAACTTTTCAGTATTTTCATTTTATTTTCAGGATAATGTTGCTTTATATGAAGTAAAATAAATAAAGTCCTTGATAATGTAAAAAAAAAATGTATTTATGATGTTTTATCATATATCAAATTGTTTTAAATTGATCGAGCTACGATTAAAGAAATTTGATTAATTAAGATTGTTTATATCAATCCTGGCCATAGTAATGATGATTGGAAGAAAACTAGTCTGAACATAATGTTACAGATGTTTAGATGGTAGGGTATACTTGATAGGGTCAGACTAGGATGTTTGTAGTTCACCAATGATCTTCCTTGTGTTACTGTGTGTTTCTTTGTAGACACTTATGGAATATATGTTCTCTATAACAGGCCACACAGGCCCTCATTTCTGTTACTGTGTAGAGTTTTCTGTGAGTAAGGGTGGCACGGTTAGACAAAGTTAATACAATTGCTGATGAATACGATCAGCCTTGGTCGGGCTTACAGGTGGCCGACAGGTGTGTAAGTATGTATATATATATATATATATATATATATATATATATATATATATATATATATATATATATATATATATATATATATATATATATATATATATATATATATATGCGAATGTCGTGAATTCTTTTAGGTTTGTTTATACTGCAGTCACTCACACCATAGTAACGTACGGTCAGGAATAGACCAACGGGCAAGACTGATGGTTTCCAACTATACACAGTTTATTGCACACAGCAACATTGACATAACAGACGGTACATTGTCACAGGTTACTACAGGTACAAAATCCATGGCAAATAGGTTGTAGAACATTAGCAACTCATAATACATCGTGTAAGTACAGATCCATCAGAAAAGGGATTGCGATACCAGGTACATTAATATCCATATGAAAGAACATCCATCAGAAAAAGGATTGCATACATTGCAATACTAGGTGCATTAATATCCATATGAAAGAACATCCATCAGAAAAAGGATTGCATACATTGCAATACTGTACTAGGAACATTAATATCCATATGAAAGAACATCCATCAGAAAAAGGATTGCATACATTGCACTACTAGGTACATTAATATCCATATGAAAGAACATCCATCAGAAAAAGGATTGCATACATTGCAATACTAGGTACATCATATGAGCCAACGTAATCCATGGCATAAGAATAATATCTTGGAAAATATCCATCAATTGGGCAAGAAACTCTTCCCTACAATAATATATTCTGGTCACAATAGCGAGATAAACAACCATCTCGAAGCCCTGCCAGATACTCAATCACCGAGATTATAGTTTCTCAGTACAACTCAGTGAAGTCGCTCATGCGCGAACTCACTGCTTAACATCTGAGCTCAGCTCATCCGTATCTCCCCCCAAACTACTATTAACATAAGAACAGTTTCTTTATTTTTTTTTTTAAACTAACACATGAGCTTCAGTTGAGCTATGTTCCAAAATTATCATGAACAATGTACCTGTTGATATTTACCGTCGTGTGTAGTAAATATTGTAAGATATAATGAGACGTGGCTGGCTGTCATACATTCTCACATTATGAAGCTTAATCACGAAGACTTGAACACACTCTGGATACATACGATATATTTAATTCGCCATCTTAGAAGTAGGAGGAAGTAGAAGAGTTCCCATAAGGGCAAGTAACTCTAGTCGGAAACAGGGTGAGTAACTCTAGTAGACAATATATACATCAACAATCCCCCTTCTTTATGAGTGAACAAAGTCATTCATCCATGAGGGTTTCTTGCGATCTCTTTGAGGTCTCTTAGAGCAAGATGGTAGGAGAGAATGTTCTTTTCCAGCTTTCCCAGGACTAGAAGTAGCTGGAGTTGAAGGATCAACTTCTGGAGGATTGGAAATGTTCACTTCACTAGTGTTTTCCATGTCTGGCAAAACAACCTGTTGCTCGGGTAGAACTGGAGAGGAGAAATCAATTTCCAGGTCCGCGGGATCAGGTGTGAAAGGTGTTGTTTTAGGTCTTAGATGAATTCTGTTTCTGACATATTGACCTCCATTCTCCCCTTCAACTAAATAAGATCTTTCGGAGAGTCTCTTATCAATTCTTCCAGGTTGCCAGTTTTGTTGTTCAGGGTCTTGATAGTAGACTGGCTGGTGAGACAACTTGGGCAGATCATGAGCTGTTTTATCATAATACGTCTTCACTGATCTGTCTCTCTTGCCTCTACTTTCAGTAACTCTACTGTGAGATGCAACGGGTTTCACTGCAGAAGGTATCAGTGTGCGCAGTTTCCTGTTGAACAGTATTTCTACTGGACTTTGATCAAACCCTTGTCTTGGCGTATTACGAAGTTCAAGTAGTGCCTCATATGCATCTGTATTGTCCTGAACAGTCTTTCTCATCATACCCTTGATGAGTTTCACAGCAGATTCAGCTAATCCATTGGCTTTATGGTGACCTGGTGCTGATTTAACATGAAGTATTCCCCATCTAGCAGTAAATGATCTGAACTGTGCAGACGTAAACTGAGTACCTTGGTCAGATACAATAACTTTGGGAACACCATAATGAACAAAATGAGATTTCAATTTCCTGATGACTAACTGTGCTGTCATTGTAGGTAGAAAGTCTACTTCAATGAAGTTGGAAAAGTAGTCAATCAAAACTAAATAATATCGGGCTTCTATAATAAAGATGTCAGTGCCAACTTTCTCCCAGGGTGATAAACCTCTTGAGTGTTGGTTTAAAGGTTCTTTAGTATTCCTTGCCTTCGTTTCTTGACATTCTGGACAACTGTCAGCTATCTGTCGAATCTCAGCTGTCATGCCGATCCAAAACAGACAACTTCTGGCCCGGCGCATCATGCTGTCAAATGCAAGATGAGCAGCGTGTAGCTTCTGCTTGATTTCAGGCCTCAGTGCTTTTGGGATAAGAATACGCTCTCCTTTAAGTATTATGCCTTGTTCTGTTGTCAGGGTGTCACGAATGTCAAAATAAGGCATAAGCTCAGCTGGTACATCAGACTTTCTTTTAAGCCACCCATCCAAAATGGTCGATTTCAACCTCTGGAGCACGCTGTCTTTGAGAGTTTCAGCTTTAATCTTTTCCATCATCACATCTGGTATTTCAGGTAATCTTACAGGTGCATCAGCTCCTGCATTGCTCTCTCTATCAGCTAAGGAATCCAATGTGACATTATGAATACAAACTCTGGACAGTGTGTCGGCTATAAGAAGATCGGAACCTTGTACCCATTGGAATTCAAAGTCATATCGATGGCTGCGCATCAATAAATTCTGCAGTCTTCGAGGAATTTGACTCAGAGGTTTCTTAACGATGGCTGCCAAAGGTTTATGGTTGTTGATGACTGTAACTTTCCTTCCATAAGTGTACTGGTCGAAGCGTTCCAAACCATATACAACGGCTAAGAGTTCCTTCTCAATTTGAGCCCAGCGTTGTTCAGTTTCAGTTAAAGCTCTTGAAGCAAACTCTATTGGATGACCATTTTGTAGGAGGACAGCACCAAGTGCATAGCTGCTACTATCAACTTGAATACACAAAGATTCATCAGGATCATAGTATGCAAGTACTGGAGTAGAAGTAATCAGTTTCTTGATTCTCTTGAAAGCTTGTTCACATTCAGCAGACCAGATAAAGGGAGTATCCTTACGGGTAAGTTCTCTTATTGGATGAAGAACTTCTGAAAGATTGTTGAGAAACTTTGCTAGATACTGTATCATGCCGCAAAATCTGTGAACCTCATGACAGTCCTTAGGAACGGGCATGTTTAGTATTGTCTCAACCTTTTTCTTGTCTGGTTCAACACCTCGAGCAGTAATAAGGTGACCCATGAAGGTAATTTCTTCTTTCTTCTCTTGAGCTTTAGCTTCATTCAGTTTAATGCCTTTCTCTTTACACCTATGTTTCAATGCTTTAAGCTTCAGATCATGGTCCTTAATTGCTTGCTGTCTCTTTGATCCACAACCTGCAATAACTATGTCATCAGCAACATTGATGCAGCCATGAAGACCTTCAAGAGCTTGTGCTAGATGCCTCTGGAAAATTTCACTGCTTACATTCAACCCAAATGGTAATCTAGACCATCTGAACCTACCATAAGGTGTAATCATTGTTGTAAGTTTACTAGACTTCTCATCAAGTTTGATATGCCAGAATGCTTCCTTGATATCCAGCTTTGTGAAGATCTTGGCATTATTGAGTTCAGGCAATACATCATCCAAAGTTGGTAATCTGTAATGCTCTCTCTGCAAAGCCTCATTCAGGGGTCTAGGATCAATGCATATTCTTAAAGAACCATCAGACTTTTCAACAACAGCCATTTGGTTAACCCATTCAGTCGGTTTCTCTACTGGTATTAATATACCTCTGTTCATTAGATTTTGAAGCTCTGACTTTACCTTGCTCTTAAGTGAAAATGGTATTTTTCTGCATGGCAGTGCCTTTGGACGAATATTAGGATCAATATGCAACACAGCTTCACCCAGGACACCTAGATGGTTATCAGAGTTATGATCATTATCTGAACTGTCAGTAGCCACCTTAGCAATAAATTTGTTTGTGTTGACTGTCACAAACTGTAGATCCTGCAGTGTGTTGTTGCCCAGCAAACATGTGAATTTATTTTTCACAACAGTAAACCTTATATTGTGTTTTGTCCCAGTCTTAGGATTCTCAGCAGTTAATATAATTTCTCCCAGTGGAGTCATCTTAGTACCAATCCACATAACAAGCCTCTGTTTAGTGGGTAACAACTGTTCTTGCATCACAAAGCGCTGACAGATTGTATTCACATCAGCTGCTGTGTCTAGCTGAAATTTTACCATTTTTCCATTGACAATGAGTTGTGCAGATGTACAAGCTTTGCTAGACTTCACACAATTAAGAAAAACTTCAGAATCTTCCACTGACTCTGTGTGAACAGTGTGAACTCTCTTGCATTTTATTTTGAAATGGTTTCTTCCCCCACAGTTTGAGCAAAACTTCCCCCATGCAGGACACTTTGTCTTAATCAAAAGATGCTTCTGTCTGCAGTAATGACACTCCTTTCTAGGTTCAAAGTACCCACTGTCAGTGTTACTTTGACAGGCTTTAACAGTATGCTGCCCAGTGTCTCTCTTGGGAGGTTTATGGTTGAGTGATTTCTTCTGTACCTGTTCAACCCTTGCTTCAGAAGGTTGTACTGTATTATTCATCTCTCTTATGTCAATTCCAGTTTGCTCAAAGACTCTGCATATGTGAATGGTTTTCTTTAGATCGAGGTCAGCTTCCCTCAAGAGCTTCTCTTGTAACCTTTTGTTGACAGTAAAGACAATTTTGTCTCTTATCATACGATCCTTGTCGCTAAAGTTGCACAAGTCTGCCTTAGTTCTCAGCTCAGTCAAAAAGGAATTAAAGGACTCTTGAAGAGGTGTGTTCCAGAATCTGAACGTATGTAATACTTCATTGCTTCGTGAGCTGCAATGGTTCTGGAGCAAATCGAGAATTTTAGTAGGATTAGAGTGGTCTCCTTCCTCTGCAAGTAGATCAAAAACTTCAACAGCTTGAGGTCCAGCACAGTGAAGGATAATGGCCGCCCGAACAGAATCAGGTTTCGAAGCAACCTCTGCTGCATCCATATACAGTTCTAACTGTCGTCTCCATTTACGAAATGTGTCTGGTTCGACGTTATTTATGTCTAGGCAGGGTGGTAACCGAAACATGGGCCGTTCTGCCATGACGAAATGTCTAATTATGGTATGCAAGCAAATAACCTACCAGTCTATGACGTCAGCACACGTGTTACAAGACAATCAGCAGAATAGTCCGAATTCTGTAGAAATAAACACCGCTGCCACCATGTTGATATTTACCGTTGTGTGTAGTAAATATTGTAAGATATAATGAGACGTGGCTGGCTGTCATACATTCTCACATTATGAAGCTTAATCACGAAGACTTGAACACACTCTGGATACATACGATATATTTAATTCGCCATCTTAGAAGTAAGAGGAAGTAGAAGAGTTCCCATAAGGACAAGTAACTCTAGTCGGAAAAAGGGTGAGTAACTCTAGTTGACAATATATACATCAACAGTACCCAAATAACAAATCTATGTCATGACTTTAAACTGCTTACTAGCAAACATCAACCCCTACATAAAAATCCCTAACACTTAACTCTAACTCAAAATATGACTTAACAGTCATATATGGAGGGATGAAAGACAATGAAGGAGTTTTTAAAACAAAAACACAGCAGACATTTTACAAATGACTAGGTTAAAAAAAAAACAAATGTAATCCCGTTGGAGATACTGCTCTCTGGGAGTCAAGCGTTAGAGACTTCACTATACTAGGTCCATCTTTATGAGGTGGGGAAACCAGTTTCCTTCCTTGCTGACTTTGCCTTCCCTAATTCAACAGCAGGGTCAGGTACTCAGATACAACTGGGTGGACTTGAGCGTGACTACCCCGTTATGAAAGGTAAGTAATCTAACCACTCTGCCAGTCAAACAGCTAGAAGATTTTGATTTACAGACTTGTCTTCTGTCGCACACACAAGGCATGAAGGACAAGACAAAAATAGCAAAAGCAGGGGACTCTCCAACAGTCGATCCTTAATTGTCCTAATTATCTTTCTCCATCCATATCTAACATCACCACTCTGGGTGCTCTCGAGGATAGTCTGTCAGCTCTCTCATTGTCCAGGATAGTAGATCCCCACTTGTTCCATAAGGGTTGAGCTCTATGCAAGTTCTCCATTCATATCGTAACCGTCCATTTTGGACCTTCCGAAGCCTGGACTGAGAGTCCAATACAACAATTGCCCTTGCAATTTCACACAGCCATCTTGCGGCTGCAGTAGCCTCCTCTATCTCAATTCTCATGCTGGAGGTTAGTGTCGTGTAAGCTCCGCTCTGATGAGCGATGATTCTGCCCCCTACTCCAGCCAAGAAGCCTCAACCTGATCTCTACCTTGGAGAAAGTGAATATTTTATGTTTTCAGTTAACAAGAGATGAGAACATGTTGGTTGTCACAGAGTGCTCGAAGGTTTCGTCTAGATTATGTTAAAATTCCTTACTTTTCTATTCCTTCACATTTTGTCTGTTTTCTCTACGAAATATTTGCACCTGCGATCTGTTCTTTAGCTTTTTTTCAAGTCTTCTTTAATAGTCCTGTCATACGATCCTAAATTCTATCTTCTTCTACAAAGGCACTTAAAGAGATTTCTTTAAGGACGTCAGTACAATTTATTCGCTTAGTCGAAATGACAGTGGTTCTCATAGTATTATATTTCCGTGTTCAGTGGTCAAATGGAGACCGCCACGATAAATCTTCCAGCATGGCTGAACGAGAGACGGGAAATAATTAACTTGGCTTGGGAATCAGAAATGTCTTAACTTCATGCGAACAAACGCTGAGTTTTAAAATCACTTGCTGATAACCGTTGGAAGAGAAAGCACGCTTATAGAATAGAAGTCTCAAACTACCTCATATATACAGTATATGTGATTTGAGAGTAACGCTACTAAAAAATCTATTTTCTGCTGATAAAGTCCTGAGCGGTAAGCAAACTCTCAGTATTCGCTTAATTAGTTAACTCTAATATCAAGGGATTAGTTAATTGATGTAAAGTGTGAAATACTTAATATTGTGGTTTTATTTCTTTACATTAGATTGATAGCTATTTCGCATTTATGTATTAATATTATGAATGTTATTGATGCATTATAATGATGTAAGTACTGGCTGATATGAGAATGTACTACATTCTAATGATTTTGGGAATGTGATGAAGAAAGCTGTTGTGAACGAGAGAAGACCCATATTGTTCAATGAACGAGTGAAGGAAATCTCATTTCCTCCAATGCAGTCACGCATGAACGCACATGGCCAGGCGTCTGCTTGTTACAAAGGTTGACCTGACTGACCCGACCGGATTGTGAGACTACCGCTAGACAGGAATTTGTAAACAAATGGACAGTCGCCTTTAAGGAAAAGACTGACGTTACGGTTCAGGTAAATATATATATATATATATATATATATATATATATATATATATATATATATATATATATATATATATATATATATATATATATATATATATATATATATATATATATATATATACATACATATTTTGTTTTTTCTATAACCAGCGGCACTCGAGCTTTTCCAGCTCTTTTGGCCCAATGACATGTCATTGCGAGGCTGGGGGGTCAGTGGACTTTCCTTCCAACCCGGTCAGGAGCTTCGCTCCTTCCCATCCACACGGGATTTATGTGCAGGAGCCGTTCAGGATATTCAGTCAAATTTCCGGCCGTAAACATTCCTTCAAACGCTGACGGCCGGGTTTGAACCATGAACACCTGGTCGCCAGTACAACGCCGTAGCCATTACACCAGCGCGGCTCCCAGGTAAATATATTATTAGGCACAATTCTGAGACGAAATGTCCAGAGTGGTTGTAGTTAATATATCTGTATAAAACAGAAGATTGATTACCTGTATTATCTTCCACAGCGCAGTTGCAGAATCCTAGCCAGTTTCTGGATTTTGATTGCTGTAACTTGTTGCGAGTAAACCGCCTAGTTGCTCTATGCTACAGAGAGAACTAGTGCTTACGTCTCAAACCTAGCGGTGTTCACAAGTCAGCAACCCCGAGCAGTCTACAGTTATAAGCATTCAACACCTCTTCAGCACCTGAACATCATAACTCAACTTCACAACCAGGTTAACGAAAAAGCCTAGTCATCTCTTGGACTGTAGCCCCACTGAATCAGATTCTACAGTTGGTAATTCCTACCTACTGAGACGCCCAGGAGAAGTTCAAGCAGATAAGTCTACGTAAAACCCAGACCAAAGTCAGAATTCACTTATCCCAGAAATAGCCATAGGAATAAACTTTCGTCAGTGAGGAAAATAGCCTCTTATTCTTATCTGAACCAAAGACACTGACAGTTTTAAATTTCCTAGTATTTATTTGTTCAAAGTACGGTACATGTCAACATTGATTTTATTTTCAACTGTAATTAAAGTAATTATGTACATTCTGTAACTCATCATCATTCTGAGTTTGACTTAGTAGATTGTATGTTCTGTTCAGAAAAACATACTCAACCCTCCTTGTATTACCTGTATTAGAGTAAGAAAGAGTTAGTCGTCGCCAGAAAAATACAAGAGTTGGTAGTCTAAAAGGTGAGAGAATCACTGACACCAACCTGTGCCCATCTGTTAACTCTTTCCCTCAACACTAGCTCACATCTGTGAAAACTAGTGTCTAAAGGTCTATGTGCTTCCTACACATCTTCCTTTCCTTACTATACAAATCTCTCCGAGTGATCGATCATCTCTATGCGACATTGGTGATGGATAGGATGTATATACTGAGGAAACCTGCTGATAGCTTTATAAGGCAGTCTTTGTCCTGAAACCATCAGGATAAGACAGGTAGAAAGAGACTTAAACAAGAATACACGGAGAAGAGAACTGACGATAGAAAAGAAAGTGATAAAGAAGACATGGAAAAACCTTGAGAGAATGGCACAGGCAATGTGGACTTGGCCTGAATCTGTTGACATCGAGCTGAATGAAATGTTCACTTTGTGATAGACCAGGAGGCCAACAACCAATGGCATTCGTGGGGGAGGTCCCGCCCCGGGTGACAACCGGGGGGGGGGGGGATATGCCATCGGACACTTTTATGATAGTACTTACTGTAAAACACATGCTTGCAAGTATGTTTGTTTATGGGGGGAGGAGGAGGATTTGCCAAAGTTTGGATCCGCCCGGGGGGCCAAATATTTGTTAGTACATCCTGGCAATAACAACACTCTCCCCCCCCCAACAAAAAGTATATAATTGGAGGCAGACATAAAAAGGATTAAGAGAATATGGAAAGACCTAGAATGGATGGCACAGGATATTGGAAGGCTGGAGTGTAATTATTGAAGACATGCTCCATAGGGAGCTGTCACGAAATGGATTTAGGACTAGAGACTGTCTACCTATAGTGACAAGACACTAGTGAGAAGAAAGACTGACAAGATGGATTTTGAAGAAAATGATAGTGAAATGTGAACAGTTGACACTATTGGCTCCGAGGTTAAGAACCGAGGTTGATTCTTTCCTCGCCACTTCGGACGTCTTATGTGCTATAGTTGTCAACGACCTCTAGCTACCCTAAGGGGATAAGGTTATATCAAGATTCACAAACACTAAGATACAGACAACATATAGCTACTGTACTTAAAAGAAATGACTGATGCCAGCTACAATTTATACAAGTTTATTATACACCTATAAACAAGCAAACATATGCATGTCCCATTCATAAGGTGCGAGGATGCACACCTGAAACAAAATCAAGCACAGTTAAAAATGCATCAACCCAAACCCTTCTCCCACAATTGCAACCTGTATGGAGAAAGAAGGTAAGGTTAACTGAAATGAACTACACTGCACTTGATGTCGCCTACACTCCAAACTAGCTGTTCTAAATTCTAACTCTAACTCTAAGTCCACTGATAGCTGGAACGACTACGAAGTATCTACACCAACTCTGCACAGACTTCGGTTCTACACAGCCTATCCTGGAATCTCCTGAACACAACTAACTGCACCTCGAAACTTCAGCAGCGGTCCTCTGCTATGATTCACCAAAACTATCAGTTCTGCCTATCTGTGCTGACTTCAGTAGAGAGAATGTTTACCCTCTCTCTCTCCACGAACTCTGGAATTGATGACTAAGGTCTAACAGAACCCCACAGGATTCTGGACTGGAACTGTAGCTGGCTTCTCTTAACACCTCTGACATTACCTGCCCGATTACCTATGACTGGGCGATCGGCGTTATTATGGCCGTGACGAAGCAAACATAAAATTACGACAACGCTGGCAGCATGCCAAATCTGCGTGTGTAACAGAACGAGCGTCAGAGCTCAGGATTTCTCCACCAAATCCTATTCACTGGAGAATGTCTTCCCTGCCTTGGGAAAACGTATTTTCCTTCTCTCCTTCCGCCTCTGGCAATTAACGTAAAAACCTTGCGTTTCTGCGAATGCCACAACTTTGCCGTGGGAGAAATTTTGTGGTCTCAAAATTCCGCTCTCATTCCCACAAAGCCGGCACCTGCTGTTCAGACAAAACAAAAAAACAACAGCTAAACAAAACCGTAATAATCTATTTCTAATAACACTACCCTCCTGACTCTTCAACACGTAGCTCCCCTCTCTTCTCTCTCCCCGTCTCTACCTGAGCCCCAAAATAAACATTTCCCGGTAATACAATCACGCAGACCGTCTGACCCAGGGTTCTGCATGACTAACTCCCAGCAACAACAATATTTTCACTGGCCCGTCTGGGCAGACGTACTGTGGCCTACTTCTTACGCTGACACTACATGCAGCAAATTATTAACACAAAAATACTCTATCTCTAGGAATTCCTAAACTTCCCGTCAATAATAGAAATCACATTCAAAATGTAATACAAAATAATTCCCTTAACAGAAATAAATTTTACAGTATCTCCATCTTCTGAATACACAGAATAACAATGCACAATCAATAACATATAACCCTGTTTACGCTAGCCTCTACATGCCGTCAAAAGTTATACATAATGGTTATCAATTAAATCTCAGTAGTTACAAACACGTGGTTGCAAGTTTATGACCACGTGCTTCTCTCCCCCTCGTCCCTCTGAACATCGTATCAATAAATATACCGTAACCAACGCGCCCACGTGCTTTACAAATTCCACCTCTTCTCCCCTCGTCCACCTATAGAAGTGTACTATAATATAAATAACTAGCAGCATTACATTCTCAATAAAATCACAAATACACAGACTCCCGCTACTCTGTAATTAAATATGATCCGCAGATGCGGGTTTCTCTCCCGACCTACTTTGCAATAAATAATGTCCGTGGCATCTAACTTTCAAACCATCTTAAATAACGTTATTCCTGCAGTAAGGAATTAAATGGACCTATAAAGTTTCAAGTCTATCACTAAGATAATATTTGATGGCTCTGGCGTTAAGAATTAAATTAAACTTAAACTTCCCAAGAAACTTTACTGATCGGCCTAGGCTTAGACAAAAAATTAAATAAAGTTACCACGAAAATTCTGCTTACCAAATTTCGAATTTCCCCACTGAAGGCAATCGATAATTTGAAATCAGGAACTCGGCTTGGCAATTTACATTAAAGAGACCGAACTTATGAAATTCGGGCATATTTATTATCAAGAACCCACGCGCCGACTTCATGACGTCATATGCGCGGCGTGGTTCTAAGCCCAATGGGAGCTCTGCATTTCAACTGCCATAGATCTCAGCCAATCAGAATTGTAAACAAGACTGATGCAACCAGTACTGCTAGACAAAGAAACGGGAATTTGTCCCAGCCCTATACTGCTAAATTGAAGCAAAATGGCCGCAAATAATTTAACTCCCGAAAAATGTGTCTAGGGCCACCTGCCCTATCTTTAAAAAAGACTAAAACTGGTGCCAATCTGATCTAGGCTCTAAAGTCTTCCCTATAAATTAAAACTGCAACAATTCCCTACACATCAACTCTAACCAAGACTACTAGTCATAGAGAAGGAACATAGATGTAGATGAGACGAAACTCCACCGTAATCTCTCTGAAAAACGTAAATAAATAGAAGGAGAAGAAACATGGGGAAGGATTTTTCTGTAATCCCTCCTAGAAATAGTGAACAAAATGCAGGGGAAAAAGACATGGGCCATTTGAAAGACAGAATCTCAGTACTTTCGTCACAGGAGCTGTAATGTAATAATGATGATAGAGGTGGCGGCCGGAGTGGCTAAGAGGTATGGCGTCCTCCTCGAGTTCTAGAGGTACCGGGTTCGATTCCCAGTTGAGGGAATATAATTTATGGACATTTTTGTTCAGAACCAGATGTCATACTCCCCTGGTCTCCTGCGTAGTGAGATCGAATACCTAGCCTTCTCGGATAAGAGCGAAAAAATACGAGTTCCCGTGTGCAAGTTGCGCACGTAAAAAATCCCTCGACAGTGGGAAGTCGTAAAGAGAAGGCCTTTCTGGCCTGAGATCCTCCTTGTGTGATCTAAGGGAGGAGATCGGAGCACTGATGTAGTTGTAGTGTGCAATGAAGACAGTCCTTAAAACCAAAACAAACCAGATGATGATAGTGATATCCAGTTTGTCCAATGTAGTTCCCTTGAGTCTCTGAGAAGACAAAGAAATGACAGCACTGTTGCTCCCTCATGCAATCCGTAACGGCCGATTTTTATAAGGTTTGTCACGGAACTGGCATCCTCATCACAAACTACTGTAGAGACCAACGCTGCAAAAGCACACGAATGCTTTGGTTTCAGGTTTGTTGCAATGGGAACAGTGCTTCATACCCACGACGTCTGACCTCGCCAGAGGGCGCTGAGCTCAGGCAGACTTCTGCCGCGCAGACGTGGAAAGGACTGTGCAGTGTGCACTTCGTCCTGGCGACAGGCTTGCAGATTTATCATGCCTACAAACTGAACACAGAATAAGTGCTTCATGTTATCATCGTATGTCTCTCGAGAGACACAAGGAACTTGGATTCGTGAACACACGGAGCAGGTATAGGTAGACCATTGCAGATATTCCAGAAGGGGAGTGAAGCGTTACAGACTTGACTATACTAGGTTCAACTTCGAGATGTGGGGTGACCAGTTCCCACCCTCGCTGCCTTTGACGTCCCTAACTCTAGAGCAGAGTCAGGTACCCATTTACAGCTAGGTAGACTAGAGCGTAACGCCACCTTGTTTCAAACCCTGTACCTTTGCCACGAGAGACCAACGCTCTAATCATTCTAACAATCGGACACTTCAATGCGGGAATTTCCAATATTACACCGGGCCATTTTGATTCTCTAACATTCTATTTTATTGTTACCGAACAACAAATCTGCTAATTTCACATTAGCATGCAGCCGTTCTTGTTTAGCAATAATGTGTGACTTATTTGAGGGTTTCGGTGTTATTCTATTTGGAGCAACTCTAACCAAGAAAATGAGGCCACCAACCAAAATGGAGTCTCGTGTGCAATGAGGACGGACATGACTGAGTTCCTGATGGTGCATTACATTTGGAGCATGAAAATTGTGAAACAGGCGTACGTGAAGGTAGCCTAAGTTTATATTAATTTTAAGCGAAAGTTTAAGTTAATTAATTCATTACCGATCAGATCTTTGTTTTTTCCCCACGGTTAAAAATCGAGTGATGCCACGCTGCTGGGTGCTAGCAGTCCTGTTTAGCCATACTCAGGACTTTACTATGCTAGCAGGGTTTAGTATTTATCTACATTGCACTACGTAAGCGAAATCGAATTATATCGCAGAATACAAATTTTAAAAGTTGAAAATCTGCTGACTCAGATTGCATTCCAACAGAGGCCACCAATGCAGATATTGACACCTCTATAGAGATATTATACAAAAATACTTGGTAAAATCTGGGAAAGAGGAGAAATACCAGCAGAATGGAAGGAGTGGTATCTGGTTTAATTGCCTAAGAAGTGAGATTTACAAGAATGCACAAATTACGGGGGAATAATGCTAAACAGGATCATCATTGAGAGGTTAACCTTTTCAGCACCAGTATGAAGTATGCCGTACGGCATAAATCTTTACGATTTTTGTCCTCATGCCGTACGTCACGGAAGTAGCGCGATTGCCTGTTCCCATTCACCTATATGACGTTATTGTTATTCAGAATCGACCTCATTGCACTCCTGGCAAACCCATAGGTGCTCAGTCTCCCTCAGCAAATGTCGAAGAGTATGAATGATAATTGTACCTGTAGCACGCTGGTTGTACATACGACGGATGCATCCTCTCTCACGTCCATTTCTGCTAGTCCCACATTTGATGCCAAACTCCAACAGCCGCAGCCTTGTTGATTCATCCATTGCAGTGTCATCCAGCAGGCGATCATTAATAGCCCTTAGTATCTCTCCCTTATCCATGTCCAGTGTCCTCACTACGGGTGCTCTTGAGGCCAGTCTGTCAGCTCTCTCATTGCCACGTACCCCTGCATGAGCAGGACAGTAGATCCACACCAGTTCTTCAAGACTTGAGGATTCTATTGATATTTTTCATTCCTGTCGCAGCCATTCGTTCTGAACTTTCTGAAGCATGGCTTGAGAGTCTGACAATATAACTGCCCTGGTTGAAGGAGTTTCAGACAGCCACCTCAGTGCTGCAGTAAATGCCTCTACCTCCATTCTCATGCTGGAGGTTGTTGTCATGTAGGCTCCACTCTGTTCAGCGATGACCCTGCCCTTTATTCTCGCAGAGAAGCCCCATCCTAATTTATCACCACGCACTACAATAATATAGTTGCCCATCGCAAGCGAAGATAGCGACAGCTTCAGACTTGAGTTGTGACAACATCTGTGTCGTGATCTCATGTGGCTAATTAGTCCTATTTTGGCCCTACAGGCCCTGCCACATACGGGGCACACATGGTTAGAGTCGATAGTAGTGTTGCTGTGCATTCTGACCTTTCTTGCAGCACGCTTGCCTTAGCTAAATTCTGTTCTGCAATGCGAGCGCCTTCAGTAATGTTTGTCTGCCAGGCAGAACGATCCTGTGCGATAGTCTCCCAGGAGGAAACATCAATTTTGAAGCTGCTCAACGATGCTTTCAGCGTGTCTTTGAAGCGTTTCTTTTGTCCCCCTACTGTTCGCTTACCCATGGAGAGTTCGCTGTACATCAACTGCTTTGGGAGGCGTTTTTCGGGCATGCGAACAACATGTCCGGCCCATCTAATTTGGGCCCTCTGCAGCAATGTGTAGATGCTTGAGATGTGTGCTCTGTTGAGGACCTCAGAATTAGATACTCTATCATGCCACTTGATCCTGAGAAACCTGTGGAGACAGCTCATTTGGAAATGATTAAGCTTCTTGGCATATCTGCTATACACTGTCCATGTTTCACAGGCATACAGGAGGGTAGTAAGCACTATTGCATGATATACTTTTATCTTGGTGGCAGCACTAATTCGCTGTCGATCCCAGACATTTACTCTTAGTCTTCCGAAAGCCGCACTTGCCTTGGTAATTCTGTTGTTGACCTCGGGAGTCGATATTTGCATCTTTGGTAAGGGTGCTGCCAAGATAAGTGAAGATGCCCACCACTTGGAGACGTTGGTTCTTTACTGTGATATTTGGTTTGCAGTGTCGTGTGGTGTGTACTGGGGCAACTACGACAGTAGTTTTTGCCAGGAATAGCCTATGAGATATTAGGCATAAGGTCTCTAGAAATTGGCTCGTTAAGAAAGAATAAAGACCTATTCGAGATAGGGACAAGAAGACGGGAATGTGAATGCTTTCCACTGGACAGTGTTTTCTAATTAATTATGGAAAGAGTTCTGTTTCCCCACGACCTTAGCTTCTGCCCTTAGATCCTGTAAAAGATAAAGCCCCCAACCTCATCTGAGTAGAGAAATGTTCCTATATGTGAATATGTAACACTGACAGCACGAGTGATACATTAACAAACTAGATAATGATCAAACGATCGTTGGGTTTATTAATGAAATATCCACACATATAGGGTTAGTAATGGTTAGAACATGATGATGGTGAAAGACGATTCGCACAAAATACACAGATGAGATAATAAAATTGCAGTTAATTAATAATAATAATAATAGCCCCTTCAGTCATAACTGACTATGGGAATGCGCCCCTGAGGTGACAGCCCTCAGCTGCTTATTTTCCTGGTGCTCCTTTCGACGTTTTTTCCTCACCTCTGCTTCTTGTGTGGGCCTCTCTTCGCCCAATCTGAGGTGGCGCCGTAAATAGCATCGCCACTTAGTGCGATCGGCAGCTTCATCCTCCCATGTTGCTGGATCCATGTCCAGTGCCCTCATATCTCTCTTGCACACATCTTTGAACCTCAGCTGTGGTCGCCCAACTGTTCTCTTGCCATCTGCTAATTGTCCGTAGAAGATATCTTTTGGGATGCGACCATCTTCCATGCGGCGAACATGGCCAAGCCAGCGAAGTCTGCGCTGTCTAAGAAGCGTATACATACTTTGAAGGCCAGCACGTGACAACACCTCGACATTTGTCACTTACTTATAACCGGTAACTGCTACTTCCGTGTTTTGCCGACACCTATAGGGTGAAGCTGGAGTGTCCTCTCCAGGGCGCGAGCTTGGGCACAGTTATATGGAGATCAAGCTGTTGCCCATGCAGCATGTTAATTAAGTAGTAGTTAATTAAGAATGAACTGGTGCAAAGCAAAATAATGATGATGTGATATGATACGTGTTACCAAAATGGTGAGTAATCTACACAGTCCATGTGTCTCTAAATGCTTCTCATTGATATGATGATTCACATGTATACATAAAATGTCCTAAGTTGTTATACGTTATAACGAGTGGGGTATCTCTAAGTCGAGGAAGTTCTGATGAAAACTGTTGTCGGACTGAGAACGTTGACGAGATATATATATATATATATATATTCCTTCACTGTTTGAGTATATCTCTGTAGTGTTGATCAACAGTTAATAGCTGTCATATGAACAAAAGGTCTGTTGTCTAATCTCCCGAGGGTACTGGCCAGACTGGATATCTTCACGAAATGTTAGTGATATGTAGACTCATAATCTTGCGTATGTAGTCGTGATTCATAAAATATACTTTAGAGTCTGCTTCATAGAATGCGCTTAAGAGTGTGTTGCACTTGGTATAAATATGCGATTCCACTTTTGAGCTCTTTTGCTTGACTTCAGATAATATTAAATAATGATCTTTCGAGTGATTTGAACTTGTGATAACTCTGTATTGAACTTGTGAGCCCAGCAGTATATGGGTGACGAAAAATGCTGCGTCCACCTTCTGAATTGTGGGTGAAAAAATATTCCTTTTTAATTGAGGAATGAAAGATGTCCTATGGCGAATTCTGCTAGCCAAATGTCCGTTTTTTTTATAACTTATTTCTGGTTAGACGTCAGACACGTTGCGTGTAGACTCAGACTTCTGAAGAACTGAAGACACACAAAAGTCTTCGTAAGTTTTCACACTTAACATCACTGGTTGACTTTCATTTATACTACTGCTCATTATTGATCTCTGAGTTCAATTCTAATGATGTTAAATATCTTGTGCATGAGAGTGTGTGCGCATGGGAGACTGTGATGATGATGAAGGTGAAGTATGAACTATTAATTACCCCCTATCATCTTCTAGGAAAATCTTCTGATTTTATTAATCAGTTATGCAAAGAATTAATTGAAACTCTTATATCTTTCGCACATTTAGCTGTGAGGTTAAAATAAACAAAGAATAAGAAAATGTATTAATAATCTGTACAAGATCTACTAACCTTCTTTTCCCTTCGCAAAATCCTTTACGAACATAATTCACCACAGAAATGAATTATTATCCACTCTGAATAAACACGTGTATTTAGGCTAGGCGTTATAGGGATTTTTAATCTCTACCTCACAATGTAACACCTCGACTCCTCTCTCCAGCAAGCTATGCGGTAGATTATATTTCTGCAAGTCCAATGTGGGTTTCTTGGACCAATGCCGTACAGCTCCGCCCATACAATCAATCCCTGAGAGCCTCTGTGGTCACTCATTCACAGGATCGTTCTTGTTCCGTGTCAGTCCAAATGTGGGTGTGGTAATTCGTGACCAACTTTCGTTGCCTGGCTTGTTTGACAAACCGGTATGGAAATAATTGGCTGGCCAATGCAAAAGTGCTGTCACATTATTCTCTGGTTGTTTATCGTTCCGTGTGTTGGCGGCACTCTTTGTTACCTCCACCCATTGTCGCAGCATGCTAACATGTCCTCTTTGTGGCGCCACCTATTGATTTACATGCCGGTTGGTTTAATCAGCATGAGACGTTTTCACCTGGCCAAGCTGGGCGTCCAATGTGGTGACCCGGCCGAGCAACAAAGATAACAGTCCACAGAAATTGTATAATGCCCAGATGTCTGATTGGGATGACCAGATGTTTTTTCACCAGATTTATCACGATGCAATGTGGGCTTCAAACGATGATGTCTGGTATGGGGACTCAATCAAAAGACTATTTTACCACCGACGAAAGAACAAATACGGTTCTCTAGATACCGGTCACGAGTAATCAAAACGATGAAATAGCAAATGTGGGATGAAAGAGCTCAAATGTGGGAGAAAATAAAATACGAGAGATGTAAGAAAAGATAGAGCTATAAGGCCTTGGCGCTCGTTTATCACACGCAGTAAGGTTTTCCAGGAGCAGGTTGCAACATTACTTCAGATTTCTTCGTATTAATAGTTAGACCAAAGTCATCACATGCTACAGAAAGCCTCCTCATATTGTTCTGCATGTCCAATTCTGTGCAGGTGTTGAGGGCGCAGTCGTCCGCAAAGACGAGGTCAGAGATCATTGTTTCATTCACCTTCGTAAAGGACTGTAATCGTCTCAAATTGAATAGCTTCCCGTGTGTCCTGTATCTAATGTGTACGCCATCACTACTGCCATGCGTAACATTAGACAGCATATATCATACTGAATAGTGTCGGGGTGAGCACACATCACTGTTTGTGATGGGAAAGGGTTCAGAAGGTTCTCCATCATTCAATATGCGAGCCATCATACCTTCATGAAACTGGCGAACAATTGAGATGAACTTATCGGGACATCCGAATTTCGCCATAATTTTCCATAGTCCGTCCCTATTGACAGTGTCAAAAGCCTTGGTCAAGTCAATAAATGTTGTGTATAGGTCATTGTACTGTTCCTGGCATTTCTCTTGAAGTTGGCGTGTGGCAAATATCATATCGACTGTCCCGCGGCCTGCTCGGAAACCACACTGACTCTCTGGGAGTAAGTCCTGCGATTCGAGATGAACAGTCAAGCGGTTGAGCAGGACTCAAGCCAGGATTTTGCCCGCAATAGATAATAGGGAGATTCCCCTATGGTTATCACATGATTGATGATTTCCCTTTCGCTTGTATATGTGAAAGATGGTGGCATCTTTCAATTCCTGTGGTATCTGTTCTTCATCCCAGACTGAGTGGTAGAGGTCTGTTAGTCTCTGCAGCAGCATGCTGGCCCCAGCTTTATAAATTTCAGCAGGAATGGCATCTGATCCAGGGGCTTTGCCGCTGGACAGTAGACTGGCTGCTTTCTTGACCTCTTCCATGCTGGGTGGAAGGTCGAGTCTGGCATTGACTGTAACTTGCGGTATGCTTGCAATGGCTTGGTCGTTGATGGTTAATTTAAGATAGCATTGAAATGTTCTTCCCAGCGTTCCAAAATCTGTGTTTTATCAGTGAGCAATGCCATGCCATCAGCATTTAGGACCGGTGATGATTGATTCGATTGAGGGCCATAAATTGCTTTCAGGGCACCTTAAAAGCGCTTTGAGTTGTTTCTGTCTGCATATCTCTGTATCTCGTCTGCTTTATTGCTGAGCCATGCATCATGCATCTTCCTGAGCTTATTCTGGACAACTCTGCACATATTGGTAAAGGCTGCCTCTTTGGATGTTGAGGAAGGGTTGCTTTGATAGTCTCTGTGCAAGCGATATTTTTCAGCCAGCAGTGTTTTGATATTTTCATCATTCTCATCAAACCAGTCAGGGTTCTTGCGTGTTGTATATCCCAGGCTCTCGGAGGCTGCAGAGTACACAATGTTCTTCAGAGTGGCCATTTTTCCTCTATGGTGGTTTGACCGAGCTCAACATCCCTCAGACGGCTGTCCAAGACCCTTGAGAAGCTCTCTGCGGTTACTTCGTTTTTAAGTTTTGTGACGTTGAGCCTTTTCATGGGTTTCTGACTCTGGTGTCTTCACTTGTGCTGTATGTTAAGGTTGAATTTTGATACAATCAGCCTGTGGTTGGTCCAGCATTCAGCACCACACATGGCCTTGGTCACTCTCACGTCACTCGCTCCTTCTCGTAACGACATAATCAGTGAGATGCCACTGTTTGGAGCGGGGGTGGATCAATGTTGTTTTATTTCGAGTGGGTAGGCAAAACATGGTGTTCGTGATGGACAAATCATGTGTGGCACACAGGCCGAGTAATAGGAGCCCATTACTATTACATTTGCCTATGTCATGTTTTCCATCCCAGGTGTTGTGGTCAGTGCCTACTCTGGCACTGAAGTCGCCAAGAATAATAAGTTTATTATCTACAGACCCATCAGTGTACACAATGGCGTCATCATCCCCAGCATGATCACATGTCAGCTGATTAATCTTCAACTCTGCTTTTCCATTGCCCCAAGATCTGCACTCTCTGCCAAGGCTAATGATGAACTGCTCGTAGTTTATCCAGTTCTCCCCTGACTTACTCCACTCTTCCCCTTTGGATACATTTTCAACCCTGGTCACCTGACCAATCGTAGCCTCTGCCCGTACCATCCATGACATCCCCCTCTTGATTCTTGCTCCTTTGATGTCAGCTATGTTCTCGTATAGGGGTGTCTTTTGTCGGTGGTTACCTGCATATAGGCTTTTGCCTGGGCCATCGCATATCTGGATCTAATCGACAGCAATCCATGCATGTATCTCATTGTCACAATGGGAGTATCATGCGTACAGCCCAAAACTAGTTGCATCCCTTCATTTTGAATGCGTTCCAGTCGTTCACATTGTGACACTGACAGCGTGAGTATTCCTAGCCCGTACTCGATTACTGAAATCATGAGCTGATGATACAGGAGAAACAACAGTCTCTGTTTCAAGTGCGCAGCAGCCAATGTTTTTAAGGCTGCCAGTCCTCACTTGCACTTCTGTAAGATCAGTTCGACATGATACTTGAATGATAGCTCACGATTAAACGTTACTCCCAGATATTTCAGCCTGTCTTGCCTTTTAATGTTCTGCCTATTGAAAGTGATGTCTGGAAGGTCTGCTTTCACTATGGAGTTGTTCAAAGAGCACCACATCACGCAGGCCTTGTTGGGACTGACCTTTGATCTGCTTTCCTTACCATTTAGAAACCGCCTGTAGTGTCTCTTGTATGCCTTGGACCATTTCCTGTCTGTCTGAGCCAGTTCTGTACATGAGTATGTCATCTGTTAAAGTTAATGTTCGTCCCAGTCTTACTGGTTGAAAGGTTGCTACTTTTGCTGTGTAGGTGTTAAACAGCACTGGTGATAGTGGAGAACCCTGGTGTAGTCCCAGGCAAATGCGCATTTGTTCTGATGTCCAAGTTCCCAAGCAAAATGCACCAGATCTCTCCATTAAGGCAGCTGTTCTCCACCTTGTTATCCAAGGGCTTACACCACATGCCATTATACAGCATATTAGGGTTGCAAAGTCCACACTGTTATAAGCATCCTCTAGGTCAATAGCGACAGCCACCTTTTCTATTACCTTGGAATCCCTCGTACACATCATACGCAAACGTTCCAGCGTTACCTCCTGTTATTTTCAGGGTATCAGGAAGGATGTGTGCATTTTCGAGGTGACTCATTACTTGTCTCGCAACTATACTGTTCAAAAAAAGAAACGCATAGCTACTGAAGGCACACACATAGCCATAATTTTGACATTCAATAACTTTTTTAATTTAATGAGTTAATTGTTCAAATTGCACAAAAGAATACCTTAGGGTTCAAACCAATCAATTGACAGTTGTTTTGCATCTGGGTCACGAGAGTTTTTTGGCGTACAGGCTTTCCCGTTAGTATGGTGTGTGGCCTCCTCTTGCATCGATCAGCGACTGGCATCTCCTGGGCATGGATGCGAACAGACGTCTGTTGTGGGATGGCTGCCCACTCTTCCTGGAACAGATCACGACGATTGGCTGGAGCAAAGTCTCGGCGACAAACACATCTATGCAGCTCATCCCACAGGTGCTCAATCGGACTCATGTCTGGAGACAGGGAAGGGTGAGAATGTTGTTGGCAATCAGGAACTGCGTGGTCAACCGTGCACAATGGGGTCTGGCGTTGTCCTGTTGAAACACAGACCTTTGGGCAGCCAAAAGTGGAAGGACATGGGGTCGAAGAATTTCATTGACGTATCGTTGCACATTCAAGCCTCCTTCAATGTGCACCAGTTGACTCCTTCCATTGTAACTGATCATTCCCATACATGCCACACCTCAGACATGAAAAACCTGTACAACAAATCCAAAAACCCTGTACAGAGACCCGCAAAACCTGTACAGACTGAAAAACGTAACAATAGAGTTAATTAATGTACAAATATATTCAATTAGTTGGTTCTGCACCATCATAGTGACATGCGCCCTTTGCCTTTTTAAGCATGTCTTCACTTGCTTTAAAACCTAAACAACAAGAGTTAGAATTTATTTTGTACCGGTATTGTAGAAAAGCTGTGACTGTATCATCATTTAGTCTATTTCTGCAAAAAAAAATTAATACAATTTATGGTGGAAATGAAGAACAGTTTGGTGTGTGTTCTATAGTGCCTTATAAAAGTATAGATCTAAAGAGACCAGTAATAAGCGTTATGGGTTAGGTTTAGGAATCTTAAATCAAATATATATATATATATTTTTTAAAGCTAGCAATGAAAATATAAACTGGCGCAATATTATATATTCTCTACCGAACTTCAAAAATTGGAATAGCCGTTATACCCATACGAATTTTAGTGTCAATCAAACATTGATAGTAATTAATTATTTAATAAATATAAATCATTGGATGACCGTAATGATGATCACCCAAGGCAAAATCACATTGTTTTTTTAAAGAAACGAAATTAAAACTAAGAAGAGAAGTAACTCCAAATAAACTTTTCTCTGACCTGGTTAAGATGCAAATTTGCCTTGCTTTTGTGGGTTTTTTTTTCAGTTTCATAATTTGGTCATATCGGAATGACGGTCGCCGAATGCTCCGCATGTATTTTCGTACCATTTAGATTTCGGGTTAACCCTAACCCCAACTGTAACCCTAATCCTAACTCTAAATGGTACGAAAATACATGCAGAGCATTCGGCGACCGTCATTCCGATATTAGGCCTACCCATAATTTGTTTTGTATTATTATTCAAATTTACATTTCTTACGCACTTTCTACCGTAAACCTAACCTCAACCTTAACTCTAAATGGTACGAAAATACAAATATTAAACATACTCGACGGCAATAAAGGTAAAGATTACCAGAATCTCAGTAAAAAGAGTTGTCAGAATCATTCAAGTTGAATAAATTCAACTCAAACAAGAATTTTCGTGCTCTTTTTCCACAAAATGTTTATGATTCGGCGGTATGGCAGCGTCCATGTTTGTAACTTTCGCTTTTGTAAAATCACTATTATCAGTTCTACCGTATTCGCTAGCAGTAAAATATTTTGTTCGTTTCAAGCTTAGTGGCCAGATTTTTCAATGCTGAATCCGATTATGCCCAGCAATTGCCGATACGATTGTAAACAGAAGAGTTCTGGTGCTTTTAAAATAGGACGTAGGTTTTATAGGTGTATGGGAACGAGGTATCGCACTACTTCCGTGACGTACTCGGTACGGCACAGCGACAAAAATTGTCAAGATTTATGCCGTATGGCGTACGTCATAATGGTGCTGAAAGGGTTAATAATTAGGCGAAAAAACCCGTACAGACCCGTGTACGGCCCGTACACATCTGAAAACGCAAACACCCCGTACAGATTATGGGTAAACCTTTAAGTGTGGCATGTATGCATTCCCCACACCATTGCACCTCCACCACTGTGCGGCGGAGCTTCATCAACGCAATTTTGGGCAAAACGTTCATTTTGCCTACGGTTGACCCTACGCCGTCTATCATGACGCTGCAACAAAAAGAAAGATTCATCACTAAATCAGACATGTCTCCATTGATTATCAGCTGCCCAGGGACGATGCTGGTTGGCCCAAAGAAGTCGATTTTGGCGATGGCGGCGCGTAAGGACAGGTCCTCGGTGAAGTCGTTGTGCCCAAAGTCTAGCGTCATGCAGTCTATTCCGGACAGTTTGATCAGACACATGACGTCCTGCAGGCAATGACTGGGCAGTTGAGAAAGCTGTTGTAAACCTGTCTCTGAGGTGACGAAGCCGAATAAAGCGATCCTTCGCTGCTGTTGTCACTCTGGGTCGTCCACTGCGATGCCGGTCTTCGACTGAGCCAGTGGCTTGGAACCGGTACCAAAGTCGACTGATGGTACTCTGATGCACGTTTAGATGCCTGGCAACCTGACTTTGACTTTCGCCTGCATGCAGTCGGCCATTAGCAATGTTCCTTAACTGATTCCGTACGCAAGATCTAATAATAGACGCAAAGGCCGAACGCTGTAGACGTAAGATCTTTTAAAAGACGCTGATTTATTTCATTGTTTCTTTCTATTCTGATATTTTATACTGCCCGGAATTTATCTCGAACGGAAGTAAACACAAAACTGGGCAAATTTCAACAAGCTTCAACGTCTTTTATTTGCGTTTGAACGGATTTTTTCACATTTTTCTTCATCTTTAATCGTGTTTTGTCGTATCGCCATAATGGCCGAAAAACACACAGGATATGTTACTAATATGTGAACAGTGAACAAACTGTGTGATCAACCATAACTTTCTTACTTTTTCTGTGTTTCTAAATGGATTACCTGCACAAAGAGAGCAGTGAAACTGTATTGTGATAACAATTTATGTTACAAGCCTTACGTAAGTCGAAAATTTTTGTTCAAAATTTCAAGTTATCTTTTTTTCCGTGTACATGTTATCTGTTATAACATAAACATAACATAAAATTAGCTAGAAAGGCATATGGATTTATATTGTTCATCCAATGTACTTTAATTTGATATATAATATGTTATACTTAACTCATGATTAGACACACATTGTCAGTAAACGTAAATTATGTATGTGTAAATTTTTGGGGCTTAAAAATAATTCCGTCCAGAGCTGAAAATAATTACGTACGGAATCAGTTAAATTTATCGATAGACGCCATAAATGTCTGCTTGAAAATGAACTGAATTTTTTTTGTGTAGCGTTATCCTTTTATAGGGTTTCAGTTGCGTAGTCAGTGAATAGTGTTCACCCCAAATTTTGTTGCTTTCACGTGCGCGCAACATGAGCTGTGGTCAAAAATTGCGTCATAAACACTTGAACACTGCTTGTAACGATTACAAAAACGAACGCAATTCAGGTCAACACGTGCATTTGACACTGTAAAGAAATTTGAGGCTGGTTTTTATATACCCTAGCACCAAATTTTACTTACAAACTCATAAAAACGCGCCCTCGGATAGCTATGCGTTTCTTTTTTTGAACAGTATATCTTTTCAAGTAATTTACCATAGACATTCTGTAGTGTGATATTTCGATAGCTGTTGAGAAGTGTGGGGTTTTTGCCAGGTTTAGGAAGTGGCCGAAGGTAATTGTGTAGCCAGTCTTCTGGCACCTCAGCATTCTGTATGCTGGTATTGAAATCGCTCAACATACTTATAATGGCTGTGTCGTCGAGCTGATTAATGTGATGGTATTGTACACCATCAGGACGCGGAGCAGTATGGCGTCCGTCCTATTTTAAAAGCACAACTCTTCTGTTTACAAGCATATCGGCAATTGCTGGGCACAATCGGATTTAGCATTGAAAAAATCTGGCCACTAAGCGTGAAACGAACAAAATATTTTACTGCTAGCAAATACAGTAGAACTGATGATAGCAATTTCACAAAAGCGAAAGTTCACAAACATGGAAATCTGGTAGAAAAAGAGCACGAAAATCTTTGTTTGCGTTGAATTTATTCAACTTGAATGATTCTGACGACTCTTTTTACTCAGATTCAGGGTCAGAGTATGTGTAGTCTGGTTTAGAACGGTATGTGCCTCGCCACAAGAAGGCAGATACTTCAAGGAAACCAAATTGCTGTTTCACAGTAGCCTAATAAGCAGTCATTCTTGTTAAATGATAATGTTCAACAGATTTAAGGAATCATAGTTATTCTATTTCTAGCAACTCTAACAGCCATGAATGAACATGTCCTGGTGAATGATCATGGAGCTACTGTGAATAATGAAAATGGTCAAGGGGAAGCAAGTGGAGGTAAGTTTTAGATTGACTAGTTCATTCATTATTTACCCTTAAAATTTTTGTTTTTGCTCGCTAAAAAATCAGGCGGTAGCATTCCTTTTCAGTGCACCATGCTAGCAAATAGAAACTAATATCCCCTCGAGCAATAGGATTGTGAATCACACCACAGGTATGAAAATGTTATGTTTCATTCGCCCTATCAAATTTAAAAAAAAGGTTCCTAATTACTTTGATTAAGGGGAACATTCCAAAATTCCTTCAAATTCAAGGATTATTTTTGCCTATAGAGCGAAACAAAAATCACTGATGAAATCTCAGAGCAAGTCCGAATCTGCAGAATTTCGTCATCCAAGAAGACAGGAAATGAAATCAAAAGGTATAGCTTACCTTGAATTAGCGACACTATACAGCCTAAGTATAATCCATCACACGCTGAACAGGAATTGTTTTTCTTCATAAAAAAGTGTGATATGTATTTCTTAATCCTGTTGAATCATATTGTCAGGGACATGGAAGAACCCCTCTGAGTTTCTGGGCTGGGCTGAAATATCAGTATACGCATATTCAGCAGTGTAAATGTTTCAGTTCAAGAATTCTTTTTTTTAAATGAAATGCACGTTTCAGCATTATGCCAGGTCTAATACTCTAACTCGACACATTTTTGTTGTTGCTAGTTTACCATATGCAGGCCTTAGTAACTGCGTGCCAGATTTGGATCATATTCATTATTGGTGGGACCCCTGAACTTCATATTATTTCATACTAGCTGTAAGTACCCGGCGTTGCCCGGGAATTTCCTAGTAACTGTATAGGAAACTTATGAAATGTCAAAATCAAACTATAATATTTTGATATTTGAGTGAAAATGAATTTTCTTACTTACTTACTTAGTCGTTCCCCTTTTTCCGTGAGGTGTAGAGGTTTGGAAGAGAGAGCGCCAGACTATCCTATTTTCATTTATGTAAATGACCAATGCAATGACACTTTTTTCACTGTTTATATTCTTATTTTAATACTACTGTCTGTTCCTCCAAGTTTGTGTGTATTACTGCCAAGATAAATGTATGATTCTACGTCTATTTCTTCAAATGCAATCTTGTTACCGTTTCCAGCATTTATTCTCATTATCTTTGTCTTTTCCCTGTGCATTTTCAGACCCACTTACTGTGATATCTCATCTAGTATTTTCATTTTGATCCTGTTTAATATTTTTCCCGGCACTGACATTAACATTGTTCCTCTGTAATTCGTGCATTTTTGTATATCTCCCTTTTTAGGCAACCTGATATTTTGCTATTATTGTTTTCTTTTTCCAAGACTTTACCAAGTAAATTTGCTTAATATCTCTATTGAGGTGTCAATATCTATTTTGATGACTTCTGCTTCACCAGCAGCTTTTCCAACTATTTGAAACTTTATGGCTTTCTTTCTTTCTTGTTCGTGCTTTTACAGTTGACTTGTTTCTCCTCCTGCTTGCTGGATATCTGGGAGATTTTGTTGAGTTTGTCTATTGAGAAGTTTCTCAAAATGCTCTCCCCACCTCTTCATTTGCTTTTGTATATTGCTGAGCAATTTTCAATTCTTGTCTTTGATGATGCCATTTGCTTGCTTGTATTTCCTGTTAGCTTCTTTGTGTTACTGCACAGGTCCCTCATAATGCCTTTGGCTCCAGCTTCCTCTACCTCTCTTGTCAACTCATTAATATATTTTCTCTTGTCTCTTCTGAGCTTTTTTTCTTACCTCTTTGTTTGCTTCTAGGTTTACTTCAGGAGCTTTGGCTTTAGAACTTCTGGGTTTAGCTTCTGTTTAAATCTTCTTTCATTTTTTTCTATCTTTTATCTTATTGACGGTTTCTATTGTTATTCATGCTTTGTGCTTGCATTCTCTTTTTCTATGTATTTTTCCACATCTCATTCCACACATTTTTTTATCTGTTGCCAGTGGCCTTCAGTATTTGCTACATCTACGAGCTATTGAAGCACTTGATATTTCTTGGATATTGCCAATGGAAATGTTCTCTTGTATTCAAATAAAATTAAGAAACTGTTACAAATGTGAAGTAAAATTGCATGATCTAAACAGTTTGGCTTGTTGTACAAGGTGATTAATATGAGGTTATGTATGAGGCTGGCAACTTCAAAATGTAGAAGATATTGCTTCAGAAACCACAGATAGCAAGAGTACAAGTATTCTTGGTGCCGGCTTTATGCAAGGGGACCAGCTGCATTGTGGCTCCATGCTCCATAAAAGGAAAATGAATGAAAGTAACAAATGTTTATGAAAAATGGTTATTCATCACTGACATCTTGTATGGTTTTGTCTCATA
Source organism: Oreohelix idahoensis (assembly GCA_024509875.1). Lineage (NCBI taxonomy): Eukaryota > Metazoa > Mollusca > Gastropoda > Stylommatophora > Oreohelicidae > Oreohelix > Oreohelix idahoensis. The sequence goes on along the minus strand of JAMPIV010009350.1, from coordinate 131,226 downwards.
GCTTCACTGACATCTTGTATGGTTTTTCTCATAACTTCACTGACATCTTATATGGTTTTGTATCACAACTTCACTGACATCTTATATGGTTTTGTCTCATAACTTCACTGACATCTTGTATGGTTTTGTCTCATAGGTTCACTGACAGATCAGGGACAAGATTGTTTGCCCACAAGGAGAACCTCAGACGAATCTTCCGATAGTTCATTTGAGTACAGTTAAGTAGACTTATTATTTAAATCAAAGTAACACACACAGGTTTGGTTTTGTTTGATAGTACAAATGCTGAGAGTAAGCATCAGTACATATATTTTAAACACATTTAACATGATTATATTTTACCATCACACAAATCTGTCCATAATGATGGTGTAAAAATTTTCAATATGTTGGCAGGGAAGAAATATGATACATCAATAACATTTAATCTATCAATATGTTGGCAGGGAAGAAATATTATACACAGGGTTCGTAGCGACCTAGAAAAACCTTGAAAAACCTGGAAAACGAAAAAAAAAAATTCCAGGCCTTGAAAAGCCTGGAAAAAGGGTTAAAAGCCTTGAATTTTCCGCATCGGACCTTGAAAAATAATACGAAATCGAAAGTTCGTTACTTTGTGTCCATTTTTTGGTTATTGATGGTATTTTTCACAACAACAGACGCGACGAGTCTAAAAATAAATCTGCGTTTACGCCATTAACGCAAAGCGCCGAAAACGAAACCGCCGAAAACTTCTGGAAATGGAAGTGCGCAAAGGGAAGTAAAAATTGTAAAGTTCGTACAATTTTTACTTCCCTTTGCGCAAAGTTACCGTATAATTTTTACTTCCCTTTGCACATTAAATCCATTTCCAGAAGTTTTCGGCGCTTTGCGTTAACGACGTAAACGCAGATTTATTTTTAGCACTCGTCGTAAGTACATTCATTTATCTCATTTATAAAACCTATTTAAATAAGTCCAGTTTATAGATAGACCTAATGTACTTGCGTCTGTATTTACAATGTAAGCCTATTTACAGTTTAATTTTTAACCATGGCCAAAATTAGCCTATAAGCAAGCGTTTGAACGAAATTTCTTGGTTTACATCTGCGTACGGGAATATATTTGACACAGTTTAAGATGGTCAGGAATAGAAATTGATGGCGATTCCATATCCTATAGCCTACCCTGTTATCAGACCCATGTCCCACTGTTCATTTCACCAGTTTTTGGAAATAAATATATTTTGAATGCTTTTTTATTATATTTATGATGACAAGACTTATCCCGTTCTACCTCTGAAGGGTTATAGGCTAATTAGGATAGGCCTAGGCCTACATGTTTTCAATTTCAGATAACATGAATAACCGCCGATACACGAAAGTGGCATCACATCTGTCAAATCACTGTAATTAGGATAAATGAAAATCAGCATAGTGGATAAGCCTATGTTACTAAAAATTAAAAAAAAAAATTAAATTAAATTAAAAAAAAAATCTAAACAAACAAACGAAACAAAACCCAACAAAAATAGTAAAGGGTTGTGTGTGTGTGTGTGTGTGTGTGTGTGTGTGTGTGGGGGGGGGGGGGGGTAAAGGTCTCCAGTTAGATATTTAATAGATTTTCACTTATCATAAGTATTACCCTCCCAATTACTATATAAATTACCTTTTGTTCTAGTTAAATATTGTTTGACTGTATTATGTATGCATTTAGAATTTTGAATTGGTAAATATACATAGCTTAGGCCTACTCATAAGTTATTTGTGTTCCCTTTTTTTTTTTTTTAATTTAAAACTAACACTACTAGGAGACCTACAGATGTGACATCATTTGTGACCAAGGAAAAAAACTCTTGAGAGCTGAGATTATTTGGACTTTTTTTCAGTGAAAAGTCACCATAGTTTTAATTCAAATTTCATACGCAACAAGAGACATATTCTCTTCTGTGGTAGTTTTGATTCAGCCTTCAGCTTTATTTCAAGACCTGAAATTCAGATTGGTGCATTTGGAACAGTAGCGGAAAATAGAAAGCATTTTCCTGTAGCACTGAAGAGAAAACAACTCAAATGGAAAAAGACAAATCATCCTGTGTTTTGTGCGACAGAAGATAAGGCAGGCCGACAGTCACCTGGCATGATACGAAAAGATTTAACCTTATATCCACTGTTCACTCCAATGATAATATAAACAAGACAGTTAGAAAGACAAATTCTTTAGGGCAGAACAATTCAGAAGCCAGTGCTTGCAGAAAAATACAGCAAAAGTATGGGAGGTGTGGAAACTTCAGCCAACTAGGTGCAAGCTACCCCTACCCACACAGATCGTATTTTTATATTATTTCTTAGTTGAAACTGCCCTGGTCAATGGGCACATAACCTACAACACTGCCAACTCTACAAAAAAAAGATCAAAGCGAAGATCAGGATGTCAGTATGACTTATTGAACCTGCTATTCTTCGACGCAATGTGACACCTTCAAAACCACAGGTCACAACAACACGACTTACTGAGCACCACTTCATTGATAAATATGAAAGGGCAAGGTACACACCAGACTGTAAAGTGTGTAAGGCTGCAGGGAACAGAAGCCAGACTTGCATGTACTGCCCAGATTGCAATGTACCTCTATGCCTGATACCCTGCTTCAAGTTATACCACACAGTCAAGGATTATCAACGTGGATCGTTGACAAAGACTCTTGCAGAGGCCTACAGCTACAACTTCAACCCCAGTTAATGAAAAAAGCAGCTCAGACTCCAACTAGAGGTACTTAACTACTCAAACATTTACAAACGCTCATTGTCAGATGCCACAGATGCAGAATACATTCTAAAAAGACAAACACGAAAAATAGTTTTTTTTAAACATTTTATTCCAATTTTATTAGCCTTTTATGTTGATATACGTGGTTAATCGTTAAATCAATACGTCAATCAAGCTTATTTTATTCATTACCATCCATGTCACTAACATTTTATTGTGCTGATGTTGAATAAATTCACCAAAAACTTGGAAAAGATGTCTGTTTTTCAATCTGTTATGAATTTAAAAAAAAAAAAAGTTCTTTTTGAAGAAATCTGCAAACACCCTTGGTAATGGGAGACGGTAATGCTCCGGATTGCTGATCAACAAAGTGATAATTATATCTGAGAAAATTAGATGAGGAAAATATGAGTTTCCCATCCTTGAAAATCACGTGCTGGACTTGGAAAAACCTGGAAAAAGCCTGGAAAATGCTTGAAGAAATTTGCTATGAACCCTGTATACAATTCTTTGAATATCATTTTTATAAGTGCTCCTTATGGAGCATGGAGCGACCCCTGCAGTTGGTCCCCTTGCAAGAAGCCTGCACGAAGCAGTCACATGTTTTTGTATCAGTGGTTTTTGTGCCAATTTGTTTGACATGATAAAGTTGCCACCTGCAGACACAACATTATATTAGTCTAGTCGCCGTGTACGACATACCTAAGGGTGCAGTAGGTCTATTCTTTCTCTGTCTCTCCAGAGACCCACGGAAACTACACAGGGTAATGCTTTCATTGCCACCTTTAATGTGTCGCTTTTCCCTCATAAAATTTTTTTTTTTTTTAAACACAAGCTGTCAGGTGAAATATATAAATAAAATGGAATGATGTAAACAAATGTTTATGAAAGAAACATAATTATATATCACTGACTTCTTGTATGATTTTTATTGCATAGCCTCATTCACAAGTGAAGCAACTTCATTGTCCAGTAGCTCTTCAGAAGAATCTTTGGATACTTCACCTGGCAACAGTTAAGTCTTGTTAACCATTTTACTTTAAGATTGTGTTTGATATTTGTCACATTTCAAATCTTTGAATCTCATAGCTTGACTGTCTGCGTCAGGACCAGCGAACCAGAGCTGGTCAAGACCGCACTCCACCTCCACGTGGTGGTCCTGGAAACAGTCTGCAGCAGTGCAGGCTGGCTGAGTGAGTGTGGATCGCAATGGGAAGGCAAACCCGGTCCTAAAAAATGCCGTGCAGAAGTCGGATGTGTCGACCGAAAGGTGCAGATATCACAGCTTAGGCGTAAACAGACACAACACAACCACCGTCCTTTTCAGGACGAACGAGGAAGAAGAAGAAGAAGAAATCTTTGAATCTCAAAATACCCATGTTTCATTCTTTGTAGAGAGCTGGAACTTTGGATACAGCTCCCTATCTTTATACTTTTTAATCTTTTCAAGTTTTGGCAGGCATTGACCCATCTAATTTTATATAATAATTAAAACAATGTAAAATAAAATGGAAATAACTCCATTTAAGTGCGATTTTTAAATGAATCAAATAATGAACTGTTAAAATAGACTGTTCGTATTTGAAATGGGAGGCATGCCAATTAAACCAATGTGTTTCTTCAAACTACAAAGTCCTTTGTTTTAAACACAGATCTAGTCAAGACCAACTTTCATATGAACACTTTACATAGGGTGTTTTAGCTTATCAAAAACAAAAATTAATTTATAGATTAGTGAGGGTTTGGTGGGAAAGTAAGGGTCTGGTGATGTTATAGTAATGCATTTTGATGATAGATTAATAGTGAATTGGGTGTAGCCCCAGACATTCCTTACTTTCCTACTTACCATCACCTTGTTAAACAACATGACAGGTGTTAGAGACTGCCTTTTTGGGACAGGGGAAGGCACAGGCGAACATTCACACAATTTTACGATTTTCATCTTCTTTCTTTAACCTTTCAACTCCCAGTGGAGCATAAGCCTTCAACAAACGTATGCCAAGTCTTCCTGTCTTGTGCCATCTGCTCAGGGACTTTCCATAACTTCTTCATGCCCTTCATGTCTGTCTCCAGTTGTCTTCTCCATGTGTTCTTTGGTCTTCCTCTATCTCTCTTAACCTGGGGATTCCAGAAGAGAGATTGTCTAGTAATGCTATCAACAGATTGTCTCAGTGTGTGTCCTATCCATCTCCAGCGTCTTCTTCCCATTTCTTGTTCCACTGACGCTTGTCTAGTTCTTGTCATTAGTTCCACATGAGTGATTTGTCATACTACTTCAGTGCTCCTATTCTACGAAGCATCCATTTATGAAAGTCTGTAGCTGTTTGGTTGTTGCGTTTTTTTTAATGAATTAGTAATTCTTAAGATTGTTAACTATTTTGTTGTTATGTTGTGGGCAGTATGACTTAACAGCAATAAATTGGTCCCTAAACGTGTTTTCCCGTTTACTTATTTTCAAAGCACTAACTTTCAAAGAGGCAAAGAGTTTTATCAGAATCGGATGCAGAGCACCCAGGTCACACACAAAATGGTGCATACTACCAGCTCAACAGAAGAGAACAAGTTGTAATCTTCAGACTCTGCATGGACCACAACAGATTGGGATACAATCTACTCAGCAAGCTAAAGATAGGAACTACCAATGAGTGTAACTGTGGCACTGATAAAATGACTGCAAAACATTTTCTTCAAAGATGCCTAACATATGAGGACCTGAGAAAGCACATATGGCAGTCACCAGTACCATTCATGGAAAAGCTCTGTAAAAATGCAAATAACCTCAAGCTGACTACTGCTTTCTTTGAAAACATTCAAATAGACATCTGAGAGTGTACGAAGAAGAAGATGAAAACACCAACATTAAATATTTTCTTTTAGTATTCCAAATGCTGATAGTAATTACATTTTAATACATTGTAAGTTTCATTAAATTCGTTTTTGGATAAACTACCCAACCACAGCGTACATTTTGTTTATGTCATAAAAGATATGCTTTTGGATACTCAACCTGAAAAAAATTATGTTTTAAATGTTAGTACTTACTTCACATTTATTTTGTCTACTCTAGCTGTGAAGCTGAGTGTAAAGTCTTGTTCTTTCCACTCTGTAAAGTTGCTTTCACACACACACTGTAAAGTATCAGTCTGTCTGCTCTGTAAGGAAGAGTGGTGTGTTGTTGAGATCAGGCATGCTCCAGTCTACCCAGCTGTAAATGGGTAACTCACCCTAGTCCTGAGTTAGGGAAGGCAAAGGCTCCAGGGGAAGCAGGCCCTAAACTTGGTCACTTCAGCCGACGCAGGATGGTGTATGTATGAAGTAGAAGTGTAGAGTGTGATTACCGCGAATGGTGTACTGTTCGTGTGCTGACCAATATAACCACTCACACTTGTGTCTACAAGGCACCAATGCAGACTGCTGGAATCTTAGTTTACTCAATTTATTCAGACGTACACACTGGGACATACGAGTACATCATGGTTCGTTGACATATCAATTTGTAGGTATACATAGCAGATCTGAAGTCATGACACATTCAGAAATAATGGGCAGTACATCAAAAGTTCAATGTCATGATACATTATGGCCACATCCCCCTATCTGACTAAACGCGTCAGTGAAGGGCGGATCGATAAATAACCAAAGTTACTTGACGTCCATAGTTTGTAGTATATATTATGAAACCACGAAAGGGGGTTTCTAGCAAGATTGAGATCTCCCTGTCACTGTCCGATAATAAGATAAATAATCTGTTCTCTTGGCAGTGATCAAAACATATGATGACCGAAATCCAACATGGCTGTCTCCCTGAGTTGTCGTTCACTCATTCATAGGAAGGAGAATATAAGCCAGAGTTAATTTATAATGGGTATATAAAGGATTTCATAAATGTTTCCATACAGCTCTACGGTGATCAGGTTAATTTCACGTAGCCATAACCGCTGCAGGAAAATCTGTCATCTTCGTCGATACCAAACACGACACTAGCATAACGATGCACCAAAAGTCAAGCTAGGCCTAACCGACGAGAGATCATCAAAAATACGAGCTGGGTTTACCTGGAGTCCGAATCATCTATATACTGACATAAGGAGAGTCTCTAACACAAAATATCGTAGAGACACCATCTCCTTCAGAAGAAAAACCACTTCGTGAGACATTTTTTTCTGACGAAAGGACCAGCTCTAGAAAACGTACCCCGCCATTTGTAAGCAGTACATCGGAACTCATCACGACTTGTCAAGACAACTCATACTTCCGCTAGCAAGAATCTAGTCCCTCCTACCCATCCAAAATATACAATATAGGACTGATTCTACTTGTACTAATAATATGTAATACATATGAATTCAGGCCATAAACACAATAAGCAAATTAATATATTTTCTGGCCCTAAAAAATAAGTACAAACGCAAGCGCAATATCCTTGCGCTGGATCAATATCCAGAACGATTACTCCTATAATCAAAAGTGTGAATCAAACATGGATTATCTCGCTTTTACCATAAACAGCATTTTCATACACAAATGATAAATAGCCATATCGATTTTTGTAAAATGTGCGTCAAAATATGCACGCAACAGATTACCACACCCCTCGGGAAAAAAAAAATGGTACTTTTTTTTTTTGAAATACATCTAGGAGCAACATACAATAGGCTCACAACGCAGCAATAACAATGCGCAGATGATAAGCATAAGTTTTATGACCTTAGAGAAAGTACTTCTCTAAGTATAAATATTTCCAGAGAGGTGTCACCAACGCATACTACAATATTAGCAATGACACAATTTCCACATTAGTTTATACATAAATTCCATCTAAGATATCTTAACATCATGATCATCAAAGACGAAAAAACATTGAAAGATCAGCGGTGAATACATATCAATGAACCGCTAAGTAGTGTTACAATCAATATATGATATATTACATATGTGTACACATTTCAACATAGAAACAACTGTATCAAAGTTGTATAACAGTTATGAATCATGTGGGCATCTAGACAAAATATCTGCCATCACATTTTCTGACCCACGGATAGCTCGCACCGAAAAATGAAATGGCTGTAGAGCAATCGCGTATCGCGTTGATCTCGCGCTCTTCAGATTTTTACTCTGAATAGCCGTAAGAGCTTTCTGGTCAGTTTCCACAATGAAATGCGCGCCCAGAAGAAATCTTTGCAGTTTAAGGATTGACCAAACCATAGCCAATAATTCACGGTCTAGGACCGAGTAATTCTTCTCTGCGGCATTTAATTTCCGAGAAATATACATCACAGGATGCAGAGTTCCAGAGTACTCTTGCATTAGTGCAGCTCCAATCCCGGTGGATGAAGCGTCACTACGAAGAATAAATGTCTTATCCTTAGAAGGCAATACTAGGATAGGTGAAGTAGAAAACATAGTTTTAACCTTATCCAAAGAGGATTGACATTCTTGAGTCCAATGGACTACATTAGGAGACCCTTTCTTTAGCAAGGAAGAAAGAGGTGACATAATGGAGGACAGATTCGGGATGAATCGTCCATAAAATTGTATTAGACCTAAAAGACTTCGTACTTGCTTTTTAGTCTTAGGAATAGAAATGTTAAGTATCTTACTTGTATTATGGTCTTCTGTTTTTAGGAACCCATGACCAACACGGTGTCCTAAGAAAGATATTTCGCTAAAACCAATACATGCTTTCGATGGTTTCGCTGTCAGGTTATGCTCGCGTAAGATAGACAATAGTTCATTTATACCATTATAGTGATCGTTCCAAGTATCACTGAAAAGACAGATGTCATCAAGATACGCAATGACATCTGAGCGATGAGATAGGATTCGACGCATCATGCGTACAAATGTAGCAGGGGCGTTCATAAGACCGAAAGGCATGAAATTCCATTGGAATAGACCCCTAGGCGTCGAAAAAGCAGTAAACGGTTTGGCGTGTTCGGATAGTGGAACTTGCCAATATCCCTTAGACAAATCGAGTTTAGTAAAGAAGTGAGAATTCGATAGTCTCGTAAGTAGCTCTTCTAGTAAAGGCATAGGTTCAGCATCGAATTTAGTCACTTGATTCAATTTGCGATAATCCACGCAAAGACGTATGTTATTGTCTTTTTTTCGTACTATAACCATCGGCGAAGAATATGCTGATGTGGATGGTTCAATAATTTTTAACTCTATCATCTCATCTAACTCTTTCTCTACCTGTGCTTGAAAATGTATCGGGATAGGATACGGTCTGACTCTTATAGGACTATGGTCAGTAAGAATAATGTCATGTTGAATGACATCAGTTTGACCAGGAATGTCAGTAAGGACATCCTGAAATTGTTCTAACATAGTAGAAACTTGTTTCTGCTCTCCTGGAGATAATTCTGGAGAAATTGCAACATCTTTCCATGATTCATTAGAGTGAAGAGGAATCATTGGAAAAGGTAAATTTACATCCGAGAAACTCGTTTCCTCATCCTGTATTACTGACAGAGATGAGTACTGTCCATGTTGGACTGGAAAATCGTCCGTTGCCTGGAAAACAGGTTGTAAATAATCAGGACGTTCATGGAATTCCGTGAGCATGTTGATGTGGAAGGTTTTACGCTTCCCGTCAATATCGACGATATAGTCAACATCGGAAACCTTTGATATTATATCGTACGGACCTTTCCAAGAAATGAGAAGTCTATTTTCCCTACAAGGTAGCAAGACAAATGCTTTGTCACCTGGACAAAGTTGACGCAAACATCTCTTTTTATTGGCAAATTCCCTTGCCTTCTGTTTCGCAAATTCAGAAGAAGCAGTTGCCAATTTGCATGCTTCAATAATCTTGTGTCTAAGTGCGATGACATATTCATAAGAGGATTTTGTGTCATCGACAATATTATCAGCAGTTATAAGATCATGCAGTAAGGACATAGGACCTCGCGGTTTCGCGCCAAAGACAAGTTCAAAGGGAGAAAATCCTGTATGTTCGTTGGCGACCTCTCTATATGCAAAGAGAGCCGCGGGTAAAACCCTATCCCAATCCTGAGGATGATCTTCTGTTATCTTACCTAGTAGGTTTTTCAGAGTTCTATTCAAACGTTCCACCATCCCATTGGACATAGGATGATAAATACTACTCAGCGATCTCTCTATCTTCAGAGTCGACATTACTTGAGACATGGTATCCGATATGAGTTGGGTACCATGGTCGGATAATATTTCTGCTGGAAATCCCAGACGAGAAAATATTAACCAAAGAGCATCTGCGACATCAGCAGTAGTTATGCTCTTTAGAGGAACAGCCTCCGGCCAACGTGTGCACATATCAACACACGTCAAAATAAATTGGTGTCCTCTAGCAGACTTTATCTTAAATGGACCAATGATGTCTATCGCCATTTTTTGAAATGGCCGAATGGGAATGTCTGCAGCCTGAATAGGTGCATCATGGCGTGGACCTCTGGATTTAATCTCTTGACATACTTTACAAGATCGACAATAGATTCGTATGTCCTTATTCACCGCAGGCCAAAAGAAAGATTGAAGAACTCTAGCTTTAGTACGGGAAAAACCCATATGTCCAGCACACTGCGAATCATGAGCGTGCTGTAAAATTTTAACTCTCATATTTTTAGGCACAAGGATTTGAGAATGAATGGACTTAGCGGAGTCTTGTACCATACGTACAAGTACGCCATTCTTCAACGTAATCCAAGATTTACGATTAGTATCCTTATTCGGATCACCTTTTGTTGCCAGAGTAAAGAATTTCTTTAGAGTAGGATCATCTTCCTGCTGTTTGATAAAGGAATCGTGGGAAATCTCCAAGGGATCATCTTGGATCTGCGCATCATTATCTTCAGAATGTGAAGATTGTGGCATATTGAGAGCTTGAGCCCTAGTGATTACTGCATTAGCAGATTGCATATTAACATTTTCCCAATTAGAAATTTGCCGTGGAGTGCATTCTTTCACTCCATGAATGCGACCGATGATAAGATCAGCGATCGGATTCGGCAAGAGACATGCTTGCACCTCTCCTGTAAAGAAAGGCGTAGCAATATTGATAATGGCAGTGGAGTACTTCTCCAATGTGCCACCAAATGTTACACATTTGACTATATTGCCTGTAGCTCGAGAAGGATTTACGAGTGATTGCCTCACTCCAATTGTAGTGCACCCCGAGTCGAAAAGAATTGATACCGGAGTACCATCTATTAGGCCCCTATTAAAGACAAGAGCACCCCTTCCATTATGCGCAATTGACGCATGGAGAGCGGGAAGTGGGTGACCGCAGCTTAAAGTAGACACTGTGGTTGGATCGAATAATGTTTTGCATTGCGAACACTCAGATGCTCTAGCAAAATCAAAAGCGGAATTCGCTACACTATTGGAGTCTTTTTTATCATTATTCTGATTATCGGTGTCGTGGAACTCCTGTTGTGCAGAGTTAGCCTGGTAATAAGATTTACCATGTCTTTTGTGTTGTTATCTACCTCGGTTATAATTGTCTCTATAATTATTATTGCCTCTGTTATAACCCCTATTTGGGTTTGAATCATAATATTCATGATCATAATCATCATGCTCATTAAATTGAGTATCCCTGTAATATTGTTTCTTTTGTCTCCATGAAGCACTTGGGTAGTTCCTATAGCTACTCCCTTTCCGAGAATTTCTAACATTATGGGCACCCCTCGCGTGTCGAGGACTATCAGCCCGATTCCAGTTCTTCGAAGAAGAACTCTGATTTGAGTGGTTATCTTGGTTTTGATACTTATTCCAATTAACCTTTTTATCAAATTTATTTTTAGCTCCTTGGAATTTGTGTGTGAGTAATTCTGATTATATTCTGTTGCCGAAGCAACTGGCATACTCTCTTTAATGTTAGAGTTACTAAGAATCATGTCAGGGTGTGCCGTGGCATACTGGTCACAATATTCTTCCATTTGCTTTATTGTACTAGGTTTACGCTCATGTAAGAACTCTAGGAATGATTTATTTACAGAAGACATGACCTTGTCTCTTAGTAATAAATCCGTAAGACCATCAAATGTTTTCTCTGTTTTGGATAATTCAATCCATCGTGAAAGTGTAATTCGTTCTTTTGAGATGAATTCTGAGAATTCTACACCTACCTCAGGTCTCATTGTTTTAAACAAAAGACGATAACCTTCTTCAGACAGCTGATATCTCTTTATCAAAGCTGCCCTAACAGCATCATAATTATCTTTGTCGGCCTCTTCAACAAAATATAACTTACTCAGAGACTCCCCTTTTAGATTTTCAGACAACTGATTCACATACTGTGATTTGTCAACATTATGAGATCGACAAGCCCGTTCAAATCTAGAAAGCCAAAATGTTATGTCATCACTGGTAGGGTTAAACGCTGGTACCTTGACCTTGTACACAAAGGGTTTACCATTACCACCAGATGCCTGATTAACATTACTCATACATGTCAATTTTAATTTCTCTAATTCAAACTCATGTTCTCTTATTGCTTTTCTCTCTTCAGCTTCTCTATCTAATCTTCTCTGTTCTGCAGCAGCTTCTAATTTTTTCTGTTCTGCAGCAGCAGCAACTTCTAATTTTTTCTGTTCTGCAGCAGCTTCTAATTTCTTCTGTTCTGCAGCAACTTCTAATTTTTTCTGTTCTGCAGCAACTTCTAATTTTTTCTGCTCTGCATCAGCTTCTAATTTCTTCTGTTCTGCATCAAATCTCCTTTCCTCCACTTGCATCTGCAATTTCTTAAGTTCAGCAGCAGTATCAGCTTCTTTTTCTAATCTTTTTTCTTCAGCTATTGCTTTCCTTTCTTCTGCAGCAGCTTTTTTTTTCTTCTATTTGAAGTTTTCTCTCCTCAGCCGCAGCTTTTTTTTCTTCAACAGCAGCAGCAGTTTTTTTCTCTTCTGCAGCTAATGCTTTGTCATATTGAGCAACAGCCCATTGTTCTAAGTCTTTTCCAGTCTTATCAAGAGATTTTCCTTGAGCAATAAAATAATCTAATGTAGACATATTGTCTTCTTAAATCAGAAACCTGAAAAAGTAAATAAATTACCCTCTTTCAAGTTAATGGGAGACAAGTCTATACCTTAGACTTAGTCTTAGTCCAAACTTGTATGGTTTATAATAACCAATGATAACTTGAGTACCTGTGGACAACAATAATTGTATCTCAAATACTGTGGGGGACAAGCCTTACAAAGGTCTTGTATACCTCAATGTAATCAAAGATCACTTGAGTACCTGTGGAAAAAAAAATATTTCCCTTTACCAATCACTTTGGGAGACAAGCCTTATAAAGGTCTTGTATACCTCAATGTAATCAAAGATCACTTTAGTACCTGTAGAAAAAATATTTCCCTTTACCAATCACTTTGGGAGACAAGCCTTACAAAGGTCTTGTACATTTTGTTTTATAACAATAACAATCAGAAAGTACTGATCTGTACTATACTATCAGTGTATACCACTATACGTCATATGTCAACTAAAGACATTACAAATGACAAACAAGAAAAGACAATCTGAAAACATTTGCAGAGATCAAATTAAATCAAATAGGAGAAATGAAAAAAATGATCACAGAAACCGTGATGATAACTGCCATAAGATAACAAGACAAATAACGCCACAGTGTATAAACATAAGGGTGTAAAAAACTGAAATGAAAGAAAAGATGAGACCTACAATTATACAAACAAATCAAACAAAACTAAGGAACACAAAAAATGTTACAAATACAAATATGAAACAGTCGTCACAACTAACCAAATATTTGCAAACTATGTTGCATGCAAATTTCAATTAAGAAATTGCTCCCTATCGAACGCCAGAACAAGACCAATATCACTCGGTATTTCCTGTTCTAGTCACCACCCATCCAGGCCCGCAACATATAAACCCCTACACATATAAACAAATAACATGTAAGCATAAATAGCATATAGCATACAATATCATTTATGTCATGAATGGAATGTGTTGCAGGTATAGTGTTGTAAAGCAGGCACAGTTTATTTTAATACTAATAACTTGCCACTTTATTCAGTAATAGATTTAATTTTAAACTATTACACTGTCAATTTTTCTCTGTTGAGCATCTGAAGAACCAACGATGAACTATGCACTTTATGTTCAGCAACACTGTGATTCTTCTGTACGTTGAGAAATGTCAACAATATTGCTCCAGATATTTTCTACACTTGATACCACTGTCCTGTGTAATACTGTCTGTACAGCGAAAAACTGTCAACAAGCGCTGAAGCTGACATCGACTGTATAGCTGTCCTACTGGTGTTGATGTGTTCAAACAAATGTTCTTTCAGCTGTAAACTGAGATTCTCAACACAAAACTGCGTAAGCTGGACCCAGGAATCTGGCTCGCCACTGTAAAGTCTTAGTCTTTCCACTCTGTAAAGTTGCTTTCACACACACACTGTAAAGTATCAGTCTGTCTGCTCTGTAAGGAAGAGTGGTGTGTTGTTGAGATCAGGCATGCTCCAGTCTACCCAGCTGTAAATGGGTAACTCACCCTAGTCCTGAGTTAGGGAAGGCAAAGGCTCCAGGGGAAGCAGGCCCTAAACTTGGTCACTTCAGCCGACGCAGGATGGTGTATGTATGAAGTAGAAGTGTAGAGTGTGATTACCGCGAATGGTGTACTGTTCGTGTGCTGACCAATATAACCACTCACACTTGTGTCTACAAGGCACCAATGCAGACTGCTGGAATCTTAGTTTACTCAATTTATTCAGACGTACACACTGGGACATACGAGTACATCATGGTTCGTTGACATATCAATTTGTAGGTATACATAGCAGATCTGAAGTCATGACACATTCAGAAATAATGGGCAGTACATCAAAAGTTCAATGTCATGATACATTATGGCCACATCCCCCTATCTGACTAAACGCGTCAGTGAATGGCGGATCGATAAATAACCAAAGTTACTTGACGTCCATAGTTTGTAGTATATATTATGAAACCACGAAAGGGGGTTTCTAGCAAGATTGAGATCTCCCTGTCACTGTCCGATAATAAGATAAATAATCTGTTCTCTTGGCAGTGATCAAAACATATGATGACCGAAATCCAACATGGCTGTCTCCCTGAGTTGTCGTTCACTCATTCATAGGAAGGAGAATATAAGCCAGAGTTAATTTATAATGGGTATATAAAGGATTTCATAAATGTTTCCATACAGCTCTACGGTGATCAGGTTAATTTCACGTAGCCATAACCGCTGCAGGAAAATCTGTCATCTTCGTCGATACAAAACACGACACTAGCATAACGAAGCACCAAAAGTCAAGCTAGGCCTAACCGACGAGAGATCATCAAAAATAGGAGCTGGGTTTACCTGGAGTCCGAATCATCTATATACTGACATAAGGAGAGTCTCTAACACAAACTATCGTAGAGACACCATCTCCTTCAGAAGAAAAACCACTTCGTGAGACATTTTTTTCTGACGAAAGGACCAGCTCTAGAAAACGTACCCCGCCATTTGTAAGCAGTACATCGGAACTCATCACGACTTGTCAAGACAACTCATACTTCCGCTAGCAAGAATCTAGTCCCTCCTACCCATCCAAAATATACAATATAGGACTGATTCTACTTGTACTAATAATATGTAATACATATGAATTCAGGCCATAAACACAATAAGCAAATTAATATATTTTCTGGCCCTAAAAAATAAGTACAAACGCAAGCGCAATATCCTTGCGCTGGATCAGTATCCAGAACGATTACTCCTATAATCAAAAGTGTGAATCAAACATGGATTATCTCGCTTTTACCATAAACAGCATTTTCATACACAAATGAATGCATGTCTATATTTTTCCCATATTAAATAGCCATATCGATTTTTGTAAAATGTGCGTCAAAATATGCACGCAACACTGAGCTCTTAAGATTCTCTACCACAGTAATTTTCTTTTTCCATGTGTCTTTATTTTTGTATCCATTTATTTCCCCTTTTTCTGTGTAAGATATCTTTTATGTATATGTCATTTATATTTCAGTCTTTCTGGACAACTTCATCCCAGAGAAAGCGAGCATTCTCCTCGGACGAGACGAGATGTCTGCTGATGAAAACCATGGTGGTTACGTAAAATTATCACAGCTCAGTTTAGAAAATCTCCCTTCGGATTTCAGAGACAGAGTTATTCTCAGAATCATCCAGTTGTGTGCTTTGCAAACAGTTAAAATCGTGGTCTCTAAAACAATTGATGGAGAGCAACATGTTCTTGTGAGAACAGGAAGTGCATTTACAAAGCACACAGCTCAACCGGATGATGACAGATCAGATTGTGTGGATATTGTGACAGAAAGACTGTATCTTCCAAAAGTTAAGCCTGATTGTAAGATAGAGACCAGTCGAAATAACCTTGACAGTGTGGATGCTGCAGATGTAAAAGTCCATTTTTTTGGTGACTGTCCTGGTGAGAAGACTGTAATTGAAAGTTGTGTTAGAATCAGACATAGTGTTGTCTTAGGTGACCAGAAGTCAATAATTGTCTGCAAACCTCCTGTTGCTTCGTTGGCCAAAAAACTTATTCAATTTCGAGAAGAACTAATGCGTTTAGTCAAGAAGTGTGAAAACATTAAACAAAAATTGATTCAGAGAGCTTTTGTTATTGGCCATCTACATGGAGGTGAGAAAGTTTTGTCCTGTGGACGTTATGAAATGATCAGATATAAGGTGATAGAAGGAACTCAAAACACCAAACTGGAGAAAATAAATGATCACAAACAACGTAAGTCAAATGAATTTTTCATCTCAGCTTCCTTTGTATTTGTTTTTCTCTCTTTATTCTTTTTTTTTTTTTTTTAGCCTAACAAAAAATGCAAACAATGTAAGTGAAAAGTTACTCCATATTTTTTATATATTCACTACTTTCCAATTAATTTATAAGAAACAAACGTTAAAATAAATAGCCATTTTACAACTGCCATTTTATTACGTAGAATGCTATGTCACATTACCCTTACAACTCAGCGTGAGTTCCAGCCTGTATCTATATGACCTTTTATTGTTGTTGTTGTCGCCGTTTAAATAGGGCTGATGAGCTTCTCACCCTTTAGCAGCCAGTACCAAGTTGAAGACTCTTTGGTGTTATCAACACTGTAGATCTAGGCTTTTCCTGTAGCTTTTCTGCCATTCCGAAACGTTTTGACTTGAAGTCATGAGTTCCAGTTTCTCCAGCTTGGCTTGCATTTAAAGGATCATCACAGCTGGTCCTAAGCTGGAAGGTAGAGGCATGTGGCATATCATGCATTTCTCGCCATCTATGAGGGTTGTCCAAATATGCAGGGCTAAAATACTGGGCTCTCCCAAGGAATTATCACGTCCTACACACAGCCACTTCTCAGCTCCCCTTGTCTATCATTGGTCCATAGTGAGATCCTCCTGCAGTGCAGCCAACCAGGTAAAAGCCAGAGTTACGTCTGGGGCTCAAGCGACTCCTCCAAGCTTAGTGTACAATACTGGGTTCTCGACATGTTTTACCAGAGGGAATCCCTGAAAGTACGTGGATGATAAGTCGATGAGGGTGTAATTAGCCTCACAGACAGAGGTTCACTTCCATATGTGTATACATGTACTGTAGCATTGTGTTTAGCTGGTGGTCATATAAAGATGACTCCAAGTATGCCTATGTGCATGATTATATGACCTCATGTAGGGCATTACTTTTTGCTCTCTCTTGCATTATCAGTTTATTGTTCATTGTAGATTTTATTTATTTTTTATTTTTTTGGTGGAAATAAAACAAACATACGTTTGTGAACTTGATGGGAAAAAGTTACAAATTAATTATCAGTAATGTCTAACTCAAATGTAGCTTTTCATTCAATAATGAATATAGGCAACAAAGTAATTTATAACCTCTAGGCTCCAAAAGTGCGTTTAACCTCAGTAAATCTCACTATCCAAAATTATTATATTTAAAAAAAAAAAATAGAACCCATAATACCTCTGGTTTTGTGAAGTACCTTTTTCTCTGAAAGCATGCCATTGATAGGGATCAACACAGTATGCATTTCAAAGGTTCTTCTGTACCTAAATATACATAGATTTTCTTATTCATGCAAAACAACAACAGCCTTCAAACTGAAATTCATTACCCTCCGCTCCCAAGGAGCATAGGCCTTCAACAAACACATGCCAAGTCCTTAGGACAACACCAAACGCAGTCTCAGTCAAATCACCTGCAGAATTACTACACGGCCATCCACCCAGGACACAGTTATCACTGATAATGCCCCAGACAACACCGAAAAGTAGGCCCAGTGGAAAGAAGGTATCTAAGTTCCACAGTGGAGATTCTGTGTTCGTCAAGAACTTTTCATCAAAGGGTGATCCATGGTTGCACGGACAAGTCCTACGCACACTGGGAAGCATGATGTACCTTGTTCGCGTGGACAGTCATCAGATGTAAGACGACATCAAAATCAGATGAGACCAGGTAGTATTCTCAGGCACTGAAGAGCCACTGATAATACTTATGATGACTTTCTGCTAAACCAAGAAAACTTAGAACAAGTCAACAAAGCAGCACCAAACTTGAGACTTACTGTTCCGGAGCAGATTACAGAAGACAGATCAGTGGTTGTTCCAGTTCCCCCAAGGCGGTCAGAAAGAACATGTCATCCACCCATCAGATTTAATCACTGATCATAACTTGCTGTGGAGGACTGTTGTTTTTTCATACAGAACGATTCCGTTCCAATAGTTTTAGCTACACCCGGATGTTGACAGAGCATAGCGTCAGTAATCGGACTTCCGCCCTCCTGAACGCTGGTTCCCAGCTCAGTCAAGCGACATGTATATAGCAGAAACCAGTTGATGTGTAAATGAAGTGCATTATTACTTCGATACCCTTCTAGTTCTAGTTCATTACATAAAATAACATAACACCTGTCATGTGCCATCATCTCAAGTTCTTTCCATGTTCTCCTCATCATTTTCCAGTAACACAGACTCTTTTCAGCTTTCTCTGTGTTGCATCATACGCCTCGCAGCACGTGGACCTTCTCCTGTCTTGGTTGGCTGAGTTTTATTTTCCTTAATTGATTTGTCCATGTTTGTTGAAGTTTTTTGTGGTTTAACTTTTTTTTTACAGGATGGGGTAACCAGCCCCATGCCCAACCCTCCTTAGTCGCTTTCTTTGACATGCTACTATTCTCTGCTCCCCTTTCAGACTCCAGTAACACACGGGTGTCAAACTGAAATGTCTGTTTTGAAGAAAAAAAAATGAATTTTAACTTGCTTTTCATTTAAAAGTATTTACTGTACTTTTATTGAATTAATGCATTAACAAAGAAGCACATATATAATGTATTTTTAATATTTTGATAAATGTATTTGAGCATAATTAGTTTCATTTGTAATACAATCTATATCTATGTATTTTTGTGATGAGAGGTTTTTGATTATATAAGTAATAGATAAGATATCCAGGTGTATCGGATGATACAAGGATAGAACGCCACTCAAGAGTTCTGGTCTTAAAAGCAATACCCTAGTCTTAGAAATAAGCACTGGTGTATAGTTGTCATAGGAATAGTCAGATTGTGAAAATCACTGGCCCAGATGGTAAGAAGTAGTACCAGGATTAAAGGTGTCTCCTCCCCACAACTTTCCTATGATAAATTAACGCTAGGGGATAAATGAAATGAATAAGAACGTTAAACACAATGGTAAAAAGTAAGCAAGTCCCTCAGGTACAATTAATGAATCATTTAATATTTATAATGATTTTCTTTTTTTCTGCTGTTTGGAAAAGAGTAATAAAACTATTCACAAAATTAATGCTATCTCTAATCTAGAGTAATTGTAGGAATATTCTTTCCTCTTTGGAGAAATAGTATTACAAAAAAAAAGCACTTGGCACTTTAACCAGTAGTACTGTCCTTTTCAATTCAGGATCTGGAATACTATTCTCTTGGTTAGTAAAGTTAATGAACATTTGCTGTACTGTTCTAGTATTACTGTTCTTTAAGTCCTTTGACTTTTAAACAAGATTGTCATCATCTGACGTGATACTTGAAATACATATGATAACTATTATAGCTGTTTTTCTGATGTTTCATATAAGCTTCTGTGATAGGGTTGGCGAGATGATGATGATGATTATATTGTGAAGTGTGATCACTCTCTTTTCACACTCGCACCGACCCGAACAACAATAAAACTCTTGATTCTGAGGCAGGGGCTGTATTTATTTTTACAACCCATTCAGTGCCTAAGCAAACATTAAACAAATAAACTAGCGAACATGACAAAATAAAACAAAACAAAACACCCAGCATGTGCCCGATTGCTAATTCTGGAGAAGCAAACAAAGCAACGACTGGTTAAAATCATAATAGTTAAATAATGATACTCTCACCTGTTAAACAGTCCTTCCACGTGTACTACCTGACACCCTCAACTATCACACACGCACACACATGCGTGTCGTCCAATGCGACCAGTAAGGTGTTGTGCGTGAGGCTGGCAATCTCACCATGTAACACAGATTGCTACCGAAACCACTACTGCAAGGGCACACTCTCAGCTATCACACACACACACACAAACACTCATGCATGTCATCCAATGAGACTAGTATGGTGTTGTGCATGAGGCTGGCAACCTCACCATGTAACACAGATTGCTACCGAAACCACTACTGCAAGAGCATATGAATACTTCATGCGGATGAAACCACACTGGTGGCCCCATGCTCCCTCAGGAGCGGAGAAGAGAAATATATATCTCCAAGTGAGCCCACGTGCTCTCAAACCATTCTACACATAACCATAATTAAATAATAATAACATGGACGTAAAATAATATTCTTCAACTACATGTACATCAAATACTCTCAATAATAAGAGTAAACCACCACCTCGAACTGATCCACCTCAATATTCGTCACTGCCCTCTGAACATGTCGTAAGTGGCGACTGGTGCGCCTGGTAACAAGCGTGTCGTATATGACCACTGGTGAGACTGGGAATCTCATCACATGAAACACATCGTTACCGAAACAACAACAGCAATAGCATAAAAATGCTTATTGTGGGCCTGTAATGGACACCAGCTGCATTGGTGTTTCCATGCTCCGCCGGGAGCAAACAGAGAAACACCTGTCTCAACGTGCCTTACGCCTAACGCACGCTCTCCAGAAATCTAAATACATATTCTCACTTCAAAGTAACCCATAACTATATACTGTAGAATAATCAATAATCGTGAAATACGCTCAATTACTTTTACATTAAAGAAATAAAATATAATTATTCTTGACTTAAACAAAACTGGAACTAAATACACAACGTGTCACATGGCGTAACATTATAGGTCTACCACGCGGGGCGTGTTATTCGCCGCTTTTTATACAGTCCTCGCCACGTGGGTGCCATCTTGCTATTGTTAATCTTATCTAAATTCCAGTGAAATAGCATATATCTGCCTTTCTGATGAATGAAATAATCGCTCTTAAACTTTCACATCTATCTATCTATCTTTTTATCTCATTAAACATTAAAATAGCCACATCGATATTATTTCAGAATTATATAAAACTAATTCTAATTTAAATTAACTCACGTGCTCAAGGCATTTACAGCTTGGCTCTGTGTGTCTTACTTCGTCTGTTTGTTCTCTCGTCTGGGCTGATACTAGGAAAGGTCGCTGACGGCTATCACACGCTTTATATAGACCCTTGGCAAATCACTCAACTTACTGCGCGCCAGGCGCATTAATTTAGCCACTCAAATGACACTCGCGATTTTCCTTTATCAGGCCCGAAAACACAGAAATATGCACTATTTCTAGAGCAAAAACACAATTCTACACCACAACTATATTTCTAGGCGTTATTATGGCCTTTTCATCAATCTTGAAGAATTTACATCCCGCATGCTTCGCGCACATCGAAAATATGGGCGATAAATATGCCAAAAACAGGAAGGGGGCGGGTGTCTTTTCCGCCCCATCACATATCTCCCTCCTGATTTTGTTGTCGTCCCGACAACATCACTACCTCTGGCGCTTCAATTGTAATCTCCCAGATCGTTGGTGCTGCGCCTGATTTTTTCTCAGCGGCGATGTTTTGGGCTCAGATTCTGTATTCGGTACAACCCGGCTGGGGACTCTCTTGGTCGTCATGTCTCCAGTTGTACGTTGTCGGGCTGTCAGCCGCTGTGGTCTTGAAGACTCGCTCACCGGTGCTGCGTCGCTACCTGCCCGTGACATCTGCTTGTCAGTGCTTGCAGCTGTTGAGTTTGAAGAGAGATCGCTCTTGACGTGCTTTCCACTCATCTTGTGTGGACGGTGGCTTACATTCCCCACAGTCTGCTTTTGATGAGTCTCTTCGTCTGGACACCGATGTGCACTCCCACCTAGCTGCTTAGGATGGGTTTCCTCCCCTAGACGACGGCCAATTCTGTCGGCGCCCTTAGTGTGACCGTTGTCGTGGCCATCTCTTGGCTTGCGCCCTAAAGGCAACCTGGTTGTGACAGTCCGTCTAGGAAAAGAGCTCCTTGAGGGACAGGCGGCTATCAAATGTTCTGGGGATTTGCATCCAAAACATCTCTTCGGAAGCGGGCCTTGAGGGCACTTGGCTGCCATGTGGTCTTACAGGTCTCCACAATTGTAGCATCTTATCTTTCTGGGCTTCCTCTGTGCCATGGGTCGCTTCCTGCTGCCCTTACACTCTTGACCGCCAATGCCGCATACAATGACTGCTTCCATGCCCTGGACTGATGGTTTGCTGTCAAATTCTACTCGTTCATTCTTCGTCAGACTCCGGAATCCCTTTCTGTAGATCTTGGTCTGATGTACAAATACATCAATACCTCCATCATCTGGCGTGATGAACCCCCATCCCCTGTGGACACTATACCACTTGCACATCCCTTTTCGCTTTGTCGGTGCCACTGCGTTTATTGGTGCTGTCAGCTCACAGCTTTCCTTGACGACAGCCTGACTCTCACATACAAGAAGGGCTAGTTGCGGTTCCTGCGGACACACCTCCTCGTCTTGCGTTGGCTGTTCCCGCGGACACACCTCCTCGTCTTGCGTTGGCTGTTCCCGCGGACACACCTCCTCATCTTGCGTTGGCTGTTCCCGCGGCTGGCATGGTGCTCTCTTTCTCTGCGCCTCCTCTTGTGCTGGCGAACTGGACTGTGACATCTGTGCTAGCTGGGCCTTTAGGAGAGATAATTTTGCTTTAAGTGCCTCCTTCTCCTTCTGAACTTCTGCACTTGCTATCTGGACCAGTGTCTCAGGCTTTTTACTTTCACCATAAACAGCATATTCCCAAGGGGAATTCCTGGTCATCTCACTGACTGGTGGTTGCTCTCTGTAGGCTCTTTCTATTATCTTGAGTAACTACTCAGGGCTGGCCTTGGCTCCGCCATGTATCCGTAATTCTCTAGATACCCATGGTGTCACGTTGTTCCAGATCATGTCTAACTTGTCTTCTGCCCAAAAAGGCGCCACCTTCCACGCGGCTTCCACATCTTCCACAAACTCTTGCCAAGTGGGACTCCCCTCTCCACTAAACAACCTTATCTCTGGCTCCTTCACGTACACTACCTTCACAGGCGCATTAGCCATCTTGCTGCAGGAATGCACTGCTGGGTGTTTACAATATTTGTTCGTTTGCTGTTTGCTCAGTGTCACTGTCTGCCTTATCCTGCCGACGACGCCAATTGTGATAGGGTGGGCGAGATGATGATGATGATTATATTGTGATGTGTGATCACTCTCTTTTCACACTCGCACCGACCCGAACAACAATAAAACTCTTGATTCTGAGGCAGGGGCTGTATTTATTTTTACAACCCATTCAGTGCCTAAGCAAACATTAAACAAATAAACTAGCGAACATAACAAAACAAAACAAAACAAAACACCCAGCATGTGCCCGATTGCTAATTCTGGAGAAGCAAACAAAGCAATGACTGGTTAAAATCATAATAGTTAAATAATGATACTCTCACCTGTTAAACAGTCCTTCCACGTGTACTACCTGACACCCTCAACTATCACACACGCACACACATGCGTGTCGTCCAATGCGACCAGTAAGGTGTTGTGCGTGAGGCTGGCAATCTCACCATGTAACACAGATTGCTACCGAAACCACTACTGCAAGGGCACACCCTCAGCTATCACACACACACATACACTCATGCATGTCGTCCAATGAGACTAGTATGGTGTTGTGCATGAGGCTGGCAACCTCACCATGTAACACAGATTGCTACCGAAACCACTACTGCAAGAGCATATGAATACTTCATGCGGATGAAACCACACTGGTGGCCCCATGCTCCCTCAGGAGCGGAGAAGAGAAATATATATCTCCAAGTGAGCCCACGTGCTCTCAAACCATTCTACACAACCATAATTAAATAATAATAACATGGACGTAAAATAATATTCTTCAACTACATGTACATCAAATACTCTCAATAATAAGAGTAAACCACCACCTCGAACTGATCCACCTCAATATTCGTCACTGCCCTCTGAACATGTCGTAAGTGGCGACTGGTGCGCCTGGTAACAAGCGTGTCGTATATGACCACTGGTGAGACTGGGAATCTCATCACATGAAACACATCGTTACCGTCACCGAAACAACAACAGCAATAGCATAAAAATGCTTATTGTGGGCCTGTAATGGACACCAGCTGCATTGGTGTTTCCATGCTCCGCCGGGAGCAAACAGAGAAACACCTGTCTCAACGTGCCTTACGCCTAACGCACGCTCTCCAGAAATCTAAATACATATTCTCACTTCAAAGTAACCCGTAACTATATACAGTAGAATAATCAATAATCGTGAAATACGCTCAATTACTTTTACATTAAAGAAATAAAATATAATTATTCTCGACTTAAACAAAACTGGAACTAAATACACGTGTCACATGGTGTAACATTATAGGTTTACCACGCGGGGCGTGTTATTCACCGCTTTTTATACAGTCCTCGCCACGTGGGTGCCATCTTGCTATTGTTAATCTTATCTAAATTCCAGTGAAATAGCATATATCTGCCTTTCTGATGAATGAAATAATCGCTCTTAAACTTTCACATCTATCTATCTATCTATCTCATTAAACATTAAAATAGCCACATCGATATTATTTCAGAATTATAGAAAACTAATTCTAATTTCTAAAATGCGCTAAGAATTACCGCTCTCGTGCTCTGGTCCATCTGCTATCTACACCGGTCACTTCGTCTCGTTTGTTCTCTCGTCTGGGCTGATACTAGGAAAGGTCGCTGATGGCTATCACACGCTTTATATAGACCCTTGGCGAATCACTCAACTTACTGCGCGCTAGGCGTATTAATTTAGCCGCATAAACAACACTCGCGATTATTTGCTTTAGAAGGGCCGAAAACAGAAATATACACAACTATTTCTAGAGCAAAAACACAATTCTACACCACAACTTAATTTTAAGGCATTATTATGGCCTTTTCATCAATCTTGAAGAATTTACATCCAAGCATGCTTCGCGCACATCGAAAATATGGGCGATAAATATGCCAAAACAGGAAGGGGGCGGGTGTCTTTTCCGCCCCATGTATATCTTTAAATATTTTACAGCTTGATCTTTCCAAATATTAATCACAGGCCATATATTTTTCCTGAATATGCTTGATCCGTCTCATCAGGTACAAATTTAAATTCTTAGCATCTACACACAAATAATATACATCACATAATCTGCAATAAATGAAATATTTATACATGATAGTTTTTATAATTCAGCTTACCCTCATACTTCAGAAATCACACTGGACATTAATAGCTTGGTAGGCTTCACACATCTGCAGATGGCAAAGGCATAGTGGCAAATTTGTCCTGCTACTAGTCTGTTTCAAAACATTTTTCAGTGTCCCATGTTCAAATTGCGCTTCCCCTTTTTATTGGCCAGTGCGTTCCGCTAAGAGAACATGACGTCACAGGCATGTTAGGTCTGCTTAATTTGTTCGTAAGATGAATGAAATTTTGCCTTCTGTACAAACTGTTTCACCTCTGCCGTCATCGTTTTAGTCTTCTGTCCATTCAGATCTCGTTAGAACCGAACAGTATAGAGCTACTTTTCCTTATTTATAAACTTTCTTATTGTCCGACCATTTAACATTTTCCTACATCACTCGAAAGTGTAGTGACCCTATCCACTCACAATTGTATGCATTCAACTTACGATAACCTCCATTCCAATACCATTCCAGCCATAATACATATATGTGAATATAGAGGCAACTCCGCCAATGCCAGTCCCAAGCCCGGATGAAAAAGGAGGAGGGCGGCCTGCATGGAGGCCGTAAGGAGGCAGCCCCTCCACCATGCAAAGGCACAACAGACCAATCACCTGTTTGCTTTAAATCACGATTACTAGCAACACAAGAGAGAAAACTGGACTGATTCTAAAGGTGACGAACTGGAACGGACTACGACTTATGGAACGTGGAACACAAGAAGTATAAATGGGAAGGAAGAGGAGCTGGTGGAAGAGATGAGGAAAGCAAAACTAGAAATCTTGGCTATAACGGAAACAAAGAAAAAAGGACAAGGAGTCATGGATCTCGATGGCAACACGCTGCTCTACAGTGGTGTACCCATGTCTGAAAGAGCTAAAGGGGGCGTGGGTTGCATTGTGGCCCAAAATCAAAAAGATAGTATCAAGGGATGGAACTTTGTCTCGGAGCGCATTATGGTCGTTAAACTAAAAGAAGGAGAAACCATAGTCAACCTGGTCATAGTGTATGGGCCAAATGAGGATGAGAGAGCAGAGGTCAAGGAGGAATTCTTCGAGCTGCTTCAAAGGACAGTGGATGACTGCCTAGATGAAGTTATCATGCTCGGAGATTTTAATGCCAGAGTTGGAAATGACCATGCTAGATGGGGTGGAGTTATCGTAAGATATGGAGAAGATACTCTCAATGACAATGGAAAGCGACTCCTTAGATTCTGCAGTGAGCAGAATCTGATCATTACAAACACAAAGTTCCCCATAAGCGCATACATGCATACACTAGATGTGAACCAACAAAGAATGAGAAGTCAGTGATCGACTATGCCATTGTTCGGAGAAGCTCATTCAAATATGTCCGAGATGCTAGAGTCTGGAGGGGGCCAGAGATTGGAAGTGATCACTACCTGGTAACAATCAAAAGAACAACTGAAAGAGTTGCTCAACCTAGGAACTGCCCAACATCACGCAAGAAACCAAGTAAACGAGCAGGAGAAATGAGCATTAGTACCTACAAGCTGAGAGAGCCAGAAATTAAGACCAGATATCAGAGGCTTATTGCTGCAGCGGTGAGCAACACAGAAGAACGACCTGATGACTTGGAAACCCTCTGGATTAAATTCAGGGATATCATAAAGACAGCTGCTGCAGAAGCATGCGGCGAAGTCCGACTTGGGAACAAGAGAAAGAGGACACCTTGGTGGACAGAGGAAGTCAAAGAGAAAATAAGAGAGAAGAAAATGGCATGGAAACAATACTTAGGAGCTAAAAACACAACAGGACAAATGGAAAAATATAGAGAATATGTGACACTCAGAACAGAACAGAAGCAAAGAACAAAGTGCTAGCAGCAAAACAGAAGTCCTGGGAAGAATTTGGAGAAAAGCTAGAAAAAGATGCGCAAGAAAACCAGAAATTGTTCTATAAGACCCTAAAGAACATGAGGAAGGAAAACAATGCCCTCTCAAATTTATAAAGGACAAGCAAGGCAAATTGCTTACTGCCCCGAAGGAAGTAATGGGAAGATGGAAAGAATATTTCTCAGAACTCCTGGATGATGAGCATGGTGAAGCATCTGAAATGATAAACACTAGCACAGAAGAGAAAACCAATGATGGTGAAGATGACATAAAGATGGAAGAACTGAAGGCAGCACTGGAGAAAATCAAGATGGGCAAAGCAGCAGGGCATGATGGTATAACACCAGAAATGGTTAAGTACATGGGAGCATCAGGCGACCTATTACTCCTAAGGGTCCTACAGGCAGCATGGTGCAACAAGGCCATACCAAAGGATTGGGAGATTGCCATCATAACACCGATTTTCAAAAAGGGTGACAATCGACAATGTGGAAACCACAGAGGTATATCCCTTCTCAGTGTCCCTGGTAAAATTTACTCTAGAATCCTAGAGCAGAGACTCCGATGCCTAGCTGAGCCACAGTTGGATGAAGCCCAGTGCGGATTCCGAGCAAACCGAAGTACTCAAGACCTAATCTTCACACTCAGGCAGCTGAGTGAAAAGGCCCTTGAGTACAAGAGTGAGATGCATCTTTGTTTCATAGATCTGGAAAAGGCGTTTGACAGGGTCCCCTGGAGTAAACTTTGGGACTGTTTGGCAAGGAAGAATATTCCAGCACCTCTGATTCATGCTATACAGAGCTTCTACAAGTCTTGCAGAAATTATGTGAGGACAGCAAACCATAAGTCGGAAGAGTTCAGGACCACCACTGGTGTAAGACAAGGTGATATCCTATCACCTTACCTCTTCATACTCCTTATGGACGATGTCATCAAGGCATGTAACGAAAGAACAAGAAAGTATTCAGTGGGGTACTGGAAGATGAGACAGGTCTATATTTCGGAGCTGGCATTTGCTGATGATGTTGCCCTGATTGCTAAATCAGAGGCGCATTTCCAATCCAACCTGCAAGTCTGGAAGGAAGAGCTGGAGAAGAGAGGGATGGTCATAAGCAGCTCTAAAACAAAATCCATGGTGATATCACGAGAAGAAAGAAAACATCAGATTAAGCTGGGAGAACAGGTCCTGGAGCAGGTCGACCACTTTAAATACCTCGGAGCTATTATAGACCGAAAGGGAGGCATCAAAGAAGAGTTGGCCACTCGAAAAGCAGCAGCTGGGAGACTTTTTCAGGCCATAAATCGAGGATTCCTCAGCAAGAGAGAGATTGGTAAGAAAACGAAGATGGCTGTATACCGCTCCACCTATGTCCCAGTCTTGACATACGGATGCGAGTCATGGGCAATGACTACAACCCACAAAAGCCAGATCCAAACCTCAGAAATGAGGTATCTGAGGAAGGAAGGTGGTTGAAGTAACAAGAAGAGACATGGTCCGCAACCAGACGATACGTCAAGGCCTAAAATCCTACCCCCTGCAGACCCAAGTAGAACAGTCCCAATTAAGATGGTTTGGCCATGTCTGCAGAATGGGAGAAGATCGGATACCACGACAAGCATGGGAAACAAAGAGCCAAGGATCCAGACCCCGAGGACGACCCAGAGTCCGCTGGGAGGACAACATTAGACAATCTTTGAAGGATCGAGGACTAGAATGGAACCAGGCCAGGAGGAAGACAGCCGATAGGATAGTCTGGCGCTCTCTCTTCCAAACCTCTACACCTCACGGTAGAAGGGGAACGACTAAGTAAGTAAGTAAGAATATAGAGGCAATCCTCCAGGATCGAAACATACAAGTTTTTCTGCTATTCGTCCATCCTGATCGTATACCATCATTCAGAAGTTAATACTAAAACACAGATCACTTTAACAACAAGGTGGCCATATTGTATGCACTGGGACACTCCTCGCTTGCTGTGCCGTGATTGCGTGCTATTTTTAGAGACACTGTCGCAGTGCAGTAATCGATTCTACAACTGCATTGGAGACAAATTTTGCCACTTCTCTTCTTCTTCTTTGATCCATAACCGCCAACCGTCAAAGCAGTCAGCGGCCATCACGCCTGGTGGTGCCTTGTAGGGCAGCAACAAAATGATTCCACTTTGCTCGGTCGGCGGCCATCCTTCGTACAGTGCCCCAACTGTGGTTCATTCTTTGCATCTCAGCTTCCACAGTTCTCCGCCAAGTTGTTTTCGGTCGGCCTCTCTTTCGCTTTCCCTCGGGGGTCCATTGCATAGCTGTTCTTGTGATGGTATCAGGGTCCCTTCTGAGGACATGGCCAACCCAACTCCAGCGTCTGCCAGCTATGATGGTGTGCATGTCCTCCTGGTTACTCCGAATAAGTAACTCTTGGTTGCTGATGGTGTTTGGCCAAAAGATTCGGAGAATTTTCCTTAGGCAGATTGTGTGGAAGGAGGACAGTTTCGACATTTCCTTCTCTGTTACTCTCCAACATTCCGCACCATAGAGAAGCACAGAAAGTACACAGCTCTCATACAGTCTTAATTTGGTGTTTGTGCTGTACTGGGAAGACTTCCAAATGTTGAGAACAGCAAAGGCTGTTCTCGCTTTATTCATTCTGTTGTTAATGTCCTTGCTTGTTCCGCCGTCAGGTGTTACTATGCTTCCTAAAATTTTGCCACAGTTTTGCTTAATTCATTTAAATACATTTTCTGAGAAGGGGTCCGTAAGTTTCACTAGACTCTCAAACGGGTCCAAAGCACAATACAAAGTTAAGAACTCCTGCTGTAAATGGTTGTAATACTTATTACCAAAGCTGGGTGTCTTACAACATATGCATCATGTTAAAAAAAAAGTTCTGACCAGGAAGCGATGTCTTATGTGCAATTTACATAAATTAAACTTACAGTATTATGCTTAACTCTGAGGAAGCCTCAGCCAACTGTCATCTTTGGCTTTGTTAAAATACTCCAGTTTCAGTTAACTACAATTGTTAGCAATAATTTTCTTATCATCATTATTTCCCTTTGCACTCCTTACAGAGCATGGAACCACCAATGTAGTTGTTCCCCTTTCTGGAAGCCCACATTCACATGCTCTTGCATCAGTGGCAGATTGTTCTACATGATGAGGTTGTCAGCCTCATGTACACAACCTCATATTAGTCACCTTGTACGAGCCACATAATGGTTAGTGCACTGGCTTCCTAGCTCAGTGGTCTATGGTTTGATCCCTAGATGATGTGGGATTTTTTTGGGCCGCAAACGGCTCCTGGGTCGACCCAGCCCCAATTGGGTACCAGAGCAACTTCTGGGAAGGTTAAGACAGTCGGCGTGATGCTGACCACATCACCCCTAGTGTGCCGATGGTCAAGAAAATATGGGCCTAACACCATATTCCCAATATGCCTCAATGGGCGTGTAACGGGATCCTTGACCTTTACCCTTTTGTACGACATGCCTGAAGGTGCACAGTCCTGTTCTTTCTTTATCTCTTCAGAGACCTCTGGGAACTACACGGGGGCAATGTTAAGTTAAGTCCAGGTAATTTTTCAGTCTCAACTCAAACTTTGAAGTTCTGTCTTTACCCCGTCTGAGAGGACCAGATTATAAATGTATGTGACCAAGCATAATTTTTTTGGTGAACAATGCTAGCAATTGTTTAACTGCTGGGGGGGGGGGCAGTCTTCACTTGTTTGTGAACGACCAGGCTTGGGGGGACAAAATTATTACCGCTGAAAAACGTTATCACGGTCATAGATACCACCATCTTTGTGAAGAAATAATGTGATTGCATGAGAGCAAACAAACTAGAGTAGAAGACAACATCATCATTACAAGTAGCTTCAGTCATATGCTTCGGAAATCATCTAGGTTATTGGCACATGACTCTTGCTAATGACTTGCTTGAATCAACAGTTGTTTTTGCGCTGTAAGAAAAAGTGAGTACATGCTTAAGTCTCAGGGTGTAGTGCCAGAACACAAATCGAGTTCTCAGAGTGGCTATCTGTGGAATGGTGTTGGGGTAAATATTCTTCACTTCGCTTATCACTGGCTTCCTAGCTCGATGGTTCATGGTTCGATCCCCAGTTGAGGTGGGATTTTTTAGACCGCAAATGGCTCTGGGGTCAACCCAGCCTCATGAATTGGGTACCACAGCTACTTTGGGAAAGTTAAGGTGGCCAGCGTGATGCTGACTACATCACCCCTAGTGTGCCGATGGTCAAGAAAATATGGGCCTAACACTATATTCCCAATATGCCTCAGTGGGCGTGTATCAGGATCCTTTACCTTTTTACTGGATATGTAGTGTCTCTTGCGATTCAGAGTTTCTATTATTCATGTTATCTTCTTCTTTTTCCCTTTTTTTTTTCACGTATGGAGTCACCACTGCAAACTGGTCTCCTTGCAGGAATCCTGCATCAAAGCATTCATGCGCTCTAGCAGCGGTGGCTACTGTAGGAATTGGTTTTATGTAGTAAGGTTGCCAGCCCAATGAGAGGCTGAGAGCCAGGGATCCAGACCTCCAGGATGACCCATCGTCTGCTGGGAGGATAACATTAGACAATCTGAAGGACCGAGGACTAGAATGGAACCAGGCCAAGGTAAAGGCAGCCGATAGGATAGTATGGCACCCTCTCTTCCAAACCTCTAAACCTCATGGTAGAAGAGGAACAACTAAGTAAGGAAGTACGGTTGCCAGCCCTATGTACAGGCCCATATTAGTTGCCTTTACAATATGCCTCAGGTAACAGTAGTCCTGTTCTGTATGTGTCTCCCCCAGAGATGCCTGGGGCTTATTCATGTTATACTCTGATTGGGTTGGAGTGGCTGAGAGGTATAGCGTACGTCTTGAATTCTAAAAGTACCGGGTTCATTTCCCAGTAGAGGGAATTTAACCTTTAGCACGCTGCGGGCGACACATGTCGCCGAAGATAACCTATGCTCTGCACGCTGGAGCTGCCATGTGTCGCCTTACGGATATCACCGTTTCTAGCATGAGGACTTGTGTACACGTGATTTTCAGCCCCGGATGTTAAGTTGTAATTTTATTTGCAAGAGAGTTAGCTTCCGTTTCCGATCTTAAAAAAGTGATGGGTGTATCCGCGTTTATTTTTTGTAAATTTTTTAAATCGAAATGAATCGGCATCAGACGCGGCCATTTCGCTCTAATTTTATTGTATTCTGACGCCATGCGGTGGGGATGAAATTTTTGTCTTTATAAGCGCTGAAATCGGTTCTCAGAATATGTTTGATGGCTGAGATGGAAACGAAAGTAAAATGGCCTTTCAAGTATGTATAATTTTCGGGGTTAGGATTAGGAATATCGGAAAAAAATAGGATTACGGCCGAATGTCACGGCTGGCTAGGGAGTTTGTTGCTTTGCTACTGATGATGGGTGTAACGAAAAGATCGTCATTTGATTTGTATCGCTCTGTTGGTCAAATGACTTTCATTGAGATGCAAGGGATATGGACTCTTCGTTCGTTGGTCATTTTTTAAATTTTTTTTTTTAATTTTAAAATTAAAAAAAAAAAATTTTTTTATTTTTTTTTAATTTTTTCGTTTTTTTCATCTTTCCTTTCCTCTCTTCCTATCACATCTAACATGTACTCAAACAAATTTTATATCATCAGATTCATCATTCATTCATTTCTATACAATCTAAAAATTAGAGCAATTGACCAAAAAACAAAAAAACTATAGAATTTACAAGTCACCCACTATAAAAATGGGGCGTTGTGAAAAAGAATGCAGTGGTTGGGCAAGTTTTTTGAATTTTTATGCAGCGTGCTAAAGGATAATTTATGGACATTTTGTTTCAGAACCAGTGGTCCTGATGATGTCATACTTCCCCCTGGCCTCCTGGGTAGTGAGATTGGATGCCTAGCCTTCTCGGATAAGGGCAATAAAATAGGAGGTCCCATGTGCAAGTTGAAAATCCCACGGCAGTTGGAAGTCTTAAAGAGTAGGCCAAATGGTCGCTGCCCTGGCAGAATTTAAAAAAACCTATCCATATAAAAATATTTATTGAATGTGTGATTTCTGTATACATACATTGGTATTCTCGCTGTTGCTAAGGAGTTCATGCACTATGCTGAGATCCTCTTTATGTGATTAAGATAGGAGATCGGAGCACTGATGGAGT
This sequence comes from Oreohelix idahoensis, assembly GCA_024509875.1. Lineage (NCBI taxonomy): Eukaryota > Metazoa > Mollusca > Gastropoda > Stylommatophora > Oreohelicidae > Oreohelix > Oreohelix idahoensis. The sequence goes on along the minus strand of JAMPIV010009350.1, from coordinate 97,684 downwards.
TGTCCGTGTGCAATGAAGATAGTCATTAAAACCAAAATACTTTGATAATGCAGCACAGTGAGAAAGTAAATAAGAACATTAAGACATATTTTTGGTACCTGCAGCCATGGTACTAACAAATAACGTGATAGTAAACCTTATGACTTTGTTAATTTGCACTTGGAAAGTGCAACAGATGCAAGAATGTTAATTTAACAGTGAATCAATCAATCAATACCCTTTAGCTCCTCAAGGAGCATAGGCCTTCAACAAACACATGCCAAGTTCTCCTGTCACATGCCATCAGCTCAAGTTATGCTGAAAAGTCAGAATAATGCCTACCTAGATGACCTGAGAGCAACATTCCACAAACTGTGTCAGCAGTTCAAAACAGATGTGATGCAGTGGATCCCATCTCACTGCAATATCCCCAGAAATGAAGAGGCTGACAGATTGGCAAAGGAAGGTGGAAAGCTAACCCAACTTGACACAAGCATAATGTATGAAGAGGCCAAGGGTTTTATCAAGAATAGATACAGGAGCAATTGGGAAGCCACCTCCCAAGGCCACCAAAAAATATGATGTAAATTACCAGCTTAGCTGAAGTGAACAATTACACAGCCCTACAAAAAAAAAAAAAAACAGCTTTTGGGGCCAAACATTTTACTCTTGATTGTACATAAATGAGGCCTGCTCAATCCAAATATCACATTTACTTGTCTGTAGCAGCTTTAGTTTTTGAGATACAGACATTTTTGTATTTCATTAATACAGGGTGACCCAAAAATAAAATGGGCCCGCGTGCGCGCACTTTTTGTGCGCAACCATATGTGCGTACTCGACGATACCCATATCTCTTAGCCTCACCGCCATTCCCCCCCCCCCCCCCCCCGTAACTTGACCACAACCATACTTCACCCCTTTAATGAAACGAAAGTCAGATTGCTTACCTCACAGCCCAACAAAGCCATAAATACACAGAAGTCCCCATGTGGAAAAACCACCACCCCTATCAATGGGCATGCTTTCATATCGCAACACAAGGTTTGTACTGACTATCACCCTTGTCACTTCCACCCCCCCCATTCCCCCACACCCCTGTACAGCATCCCCCTCCGAACCCATTCCGTGATCTAAATGTTCCCTAATCCCCACGAGCTTCTCCTCTTTTGCCTCAACCCACCCCCCCCATACTCCCCCCCCCACCCGTTTGGTTTTCATCTACACTGTAAGGAAAACCCAGACCTAATGACCACCCCCCACGGATAAAACCCGTTACGTAATTTGTATCTGACTTGCAACCCCAGTGAACAAGGTCCAATTTCCCCATCTGCTAATTTAAAACAAACACCTAACATCTGTTCCAAACCCCCCACACACAATGGCATACTGTTTGGACTAATGTAGGACCAGTCCTCGCCAACAAACCATCCACAAAACAAAAAAAAACAACATATACAGAGCTTAAAAAACTGCCACTGGTTCTGCCCCCAAAACCCCAACCCGCCTAATCAGCATTGACTCCCCATAAATAAGCGCTGGTCCCATCCCCCCCGTATCCTCCCCCCCCCACCCGTGCCTAGAGTGCAGGAACGCAAAAAAAAAATTACTGTGCAAAAACCCCCCCCGGCTCTACAACTATCAAGCAATAAATACGTCCTGTTCCCCCACTAATAGCAGAGCTAAAATCACTCCGTTACCATAGTCCCCCCTCTACCTACGATCACCTCTAAAATACTGTGCCGAGGTAAACAAAATCTCCCCAAAAGCACTATCTAGCAGATGCCGCAAAAATTGAAAGTCTTCTACCCTTAATACCTGGCTACTTATAACGGAATTTGTCCACGTAAAGCTAAAAGCACCTTATACACTTCCTGCAGCTCCCTACCATAAATCCTAAAAAATGGACCCCCAGTATATAATCCCTGCACATAACAATCCAGGCAAAGCACCCTAATATACCCTGCTGCTCCAAAAACAAATAGCCCCCCCTCCAAGCTGTGAGCAAAATGCCATATGCAATATCAGAGTCTAAATATCTGAATCTATCTAAAAGATTTGGAGTCGAATATTCAAATCGAACCCAGGGAATGTAATAAGCCTCACAAATCGGTTCACTATCAAATATGTATAACTTGTAATAGAAAAATGAAATAGACTATTACGTCACATAAATAGCCCTGCTCACCCCCCCCCCCCCCCCCCCCCCCCCTATTATACTGAGCTCGAAATACCTGACAAATAAAATATTAAAATCTAATAGAAAACTAACTGCATGGGCCTTGTCTCGCATAGCAAAATAAAGAATATCCCTTAATAGGGCCACTCGTAACATATAAGACAAAGTTTAAATGAAGATAGAGTCTTTAAAATGTATTCCAAAAACTAATCCTATGCATATTTTTCATAGTTCCAGTAATCTGTTTCATAAATATATAGCAATAAATCAAAAGGGTCTTATAGATCTATCTAAATCAATAGGTCGTTAAAAGATTCAACTAACCCCGTATATTACAAAGCACCACGCTCCTCAAATATGCATACAAGAATCCCGCATCCTCCAGCCCTTCACAAAATCAGAAAAAACACACCCATCAAAAATCCCACACCCCCCCCCATCACAAACCTTGAATTCAACAAAAATAACCCAAACCACCCCCCCCCCCCCCAAAAACCCCATAAATCAAATGTTCCCACCCCCCCCCCCCACCCCCCTGCCCCCCAAAAAAAAAAAAAATCCAACAAACACCCAAATCTGAATCCCAAAAAATAAAAACCCCCCCCCCCCCCCCCCCCACCCACCAATGCACCCCCCCCCCCCCTCACCCATAAACTGGTCTAATCCCCCCCATCCCCCCCCCTCCCCCCCCCCCCCCCCCCCACCCCCCCCCCACCCAAAAAATAAAAAACCCCAACAAGAAAAAAATTTTAAGAATTACTGCAAGCATACACCCCCCCCACCCCCCCCCCCCCCCCAACCCCAGTCTGTCCCCCCCAACCCCCCCAACATCCCACCCCCCCCCCCCCCCCCCCAAACCACCCCCCCCCCCCCCCCCCCCCCAAAAACAATAAATCAACATAAAACCACCCCATACCCCCCCCCCCCCCCCCCCCCCCCCCCCCCCACCCCCCCTCCCCCCCCCCCCCCCCCCCCCCCCCCCCCCCCCCTCCCCCCCCCCCCCCCCCCGTCCCCCCTCCCCCCCCCCCCCCCCCCCCCCCACAACCCCCCCCCCCCCCCAAAAATACCCCCCCCCCCCCCCCCCCCCCTCCCCCCCCCCCCCCCCCCCCCCCCCGCCAAATTTGTAAAAAAAAAAAAAATAACGAAATGCCCCCCCCTAAAAAACAACATTTACAAAACACCTAAATTACCCCCACACATTCGCACTCTCTCGAAGCCCCCCACCCCCCCCCCCCCCCCCCCTAAACCCCCCCCCCATAAGTGACCCCCCCCCCCCCTATAACGCGTAATCCGCTGCAGGAGAATTTCCCCCACATTACAAATATACTCTAGCCCAAATAATCATCAAAGAATAATTTTTATTGATCAAAAAATCGAAAGGATTACAATATTTGCCCCCCCCTCCAATCCAGCAAAGCAGGGAACACATATAGTAAAGAACCCCCCCCCCAAAAAAACAGATATAAATCCCTTTACAAAAGCACAATCTAAAAATCGTCGTTAAAAAACACAAGTGGTAAACGAATACTTCGAGACTTTAGCACAGAAATCCACAAAACAGAAAAGGTCACTCTACACAGAAAACCAACTTCTATTGAAGCTCTAAGATATGAATCCAGTAACGGATGAGTGAACCCCCCCCCCCCCCCCCCCCCAGCTCCCTCCTTTACCTGTCACTCTCTACTTCCACAATAGGTAAAACCGCACTACCACAACCTAATCATAAATCAAATCGAGGAATCTCCTGAGGAAAGCCCAATTCAAATGGCCACTTCCCCCCCCCCCGACCACCTTACTGAACTCAAACCAAAAGGAAAAAAAAAAAACAAAATACCTCTCTGGGCACGATTCCACACACTCTACTCCATGCCAAAACTGCTTTCCTGCCTGAACCTTATTACAAAAAAAAAAATAGTAAATATTACTGAAATGTGAAATGAAGACCCCCCCCCCCCCCCCCCCCCCCCCCCCCCCCCCCCCTTTCCCCCCGTATACTAATCTACCCCAAGAAAATCTAAAGTAATAAAATGTTTTTTCTAATAAAGGGGGTCTAAAAATAATGCTATAAAACCCCATTGAAAAAGGAAAAAATTTTATAACCTGCCTAATAAATTAAAGTATAAAAAATACCCCTCTTTGATAAAAAGAAACCAAAAATGGCCACCAGGTCTAAATAACATCCGTACCAAAGAATGGCCCTAAAAGCCAGACGAATCTAGAATAAAACCTAAAAAATAAAATAGCTACACCCCCCCCCCCCCCCCCCCCCCATAAAAAGACAAAAAAAAAAAAAATATAAAAACCCCTTTATCAACCCCACCCCCCAGAGAAATCCCCTGACCAAACTGGTCACCTCGCCCCATTGAACCCACCATAAACCCCCCAACCCACCAAACAAACCCAAAAACCCCCCCCCCCCCCACCCCCCCCCCCCAGTCTAACTCACCCCACCGCACAACCCCGTTTGAAGCCCGGCTCCCCCCCCACCCCCCGTAGCCCCCCCCCCCTAGCTAGCATCTCATCCCCCCCCCCTACATATGTGTTAATTTGTTTACCAGTTACAGAAACAGGGGCACCAACGCTTCGATACGTGTCTGGCTCCCAATGCGCAATTACCTGTTTATGGTTTCCCGCCCTCGGAGCACCTGTAATAGTTTTCCACAACCCTTCAGAGAGAAAATCTAGCTGCTGCGATCCTTCGCTGGTTGCACCAATATGGAATAGAACAGAGTGGGACGATACTATATCTGCTCAGTTATGTCCGAGTTTCAGTTTCTTTGTACCTCATCCTGGTGCTTTAATGTCATGAGCTCTGTGCTCCTTTAGGGATTATTAACCATACTTTTTATTGCTTTTTCCGTAGCCACAATTCTTTTGGTCTTCTTACTCGTCTAGTCGCTGTAGGTGTAACTGTCTTTTCTTCTCCTGTTTGAAGGTGTATCACTGGCCCAAGACAGTTTACATGTATAATGCCCTTTGTTGTAGACTGTGTAGTGCGCAGCGTGCTTGCTGATATTGAGTACGTGCGTAAGAGGAAGTAGAGAATGCTAGAGGCTCGACGTATATGTGTTTATGGCTCGTATTGATGGCTAGACTACCTGCATACCCATTTACTATCACATGCAGTAATAAACGGATGCTTTGACACTGCAGGCATGTTTCAAGACATTTATTCGACGGGAACACACAGAAGTATCTAACCAGGAAACTCCTGTCAGTGTAATCAAAGGCTCAAGATGATACTGACCTGAACGATTCGAGGTTAGAGTCATACAGTTTGGCAGTTCGCACATAAGGGTTATATCTGCTAATAGAACCCGTGCAAGGGTTACAATGCAAATTGCAAATTAGTTCTCATCACTTATCTGGATCCAAGTTCGTAGCGTTGCCCTTGGGACGTCCCTGACCTAAACGCGCTCATGATTTCGCCGGCACTGATTGCTATTGACACACAGAGTGAACACACCACAACGCACCCGCCAAACCTTGGCCACCAGACCTGGGCTGTATTGAAAATACTCTAGCTGCTAGCGATAGTAGCCGACCTTGCACTAGATGAGCCTCGTTTCTTTCGTCGGGCCGAAATTTAGACATGTAACTTATTGCTTAGATATGTGGTATTCTAACATCTAACCCTGACATGTAATCTAACTGCCTATTGTAGGATTAGCAACAGTTCACAGCACAAATCGATGCGGCCTACATCCACATACTCAACTAATTCCGTCGTCCCTGGATTTTATGGGCCCACAAATATTAAAGACATATATTTACTTGTCTTGCCATGGCCTTACACCTTCCGAGCTACCAAAGTATTAGTAGTTACGGCATGAAATGCGAGGATATGTGAGAAAAAAGCTGCCTGTCTACTAACCTAAGGTAATCCATTACCTCTGTTCTGCCATACGATATAGCGTTCATTATGACTGCACTCCCCCTCGCGGCACGGTACCCTCGCTAAGCCGGTCTAAAGGAATAGCACGATGATAATTCACAATTGGTATTGATCGTGTAGTCTATCACGACGCACATGAGTATTCAATCGGGGAACAATCATGACATAGCACGTATACTTCGATGATTTATACCCGAGAAATACAATGGACTCTTGGGTCCCTTCAGAAATAACAGGTACCTCCCGGACTTTTCACGGGTTGTTTATACTCAATCCACGCTTAAAATATAACCCTTCCACCAATACAGGACCCACCGCCGATATGTCAAACACTGGAGCCTACTGGTACAACATCAACAAGTCGAATGATTAAACAAGGGAAGTGAAAAACCCCTTAATCCATCCTGAACATAGCGAGGCGTATAAGTCACAACTATTAATACTTATGATACAAACATAAGCAAATAACTTGACAGATGACTCCGTCGAAAATGACAGCAACATTACTACCAACCCCCTGTAAAAAAAAAATGCAATTTTTTTTTTTTAATATGTTCATGAGCAAGATAGCACCAGTATCATATATCAAACATTACTAAATAATATAATCATAGCAATATACAAATGTCAATGCTATTTTAGCAACATATCACTGATGGATGGACAAAATGAAATTTGTTAAATTATCTAAACATCATCCAAATACATTTGTATTACAACATATTATGATATTAAGGACAGACCTAAGTCTGAAAATATATCAGGAAAAACTAGGACACAAGATTTAACTGGAATCATGTGGGCATCTAGACAATATGTCCGCCATCACATTATCCGAACCACGGATAGCTCGCACCGTGAAATGGAAAGGCTGAAGAGCAATAGCATAACGAGTAGATCTCGAGCTCTTCAAATCCTTACTTTGCATAGCCGTAAGAGCTTTTTGGTCGGTTTCCATAAAGAAATGCGCGCCCAGAAGGAACCTTTGTAGCTTAAGAATGGACCAAGCCATAGCCAACAATTCACGGTCCAAAACCGAGTAATTCCTTTCTGCCGCATTCAGCTTCCTAGAAATATACATTACAGGATGCAGAGTTCCTGAATATTCCTGCATTAGTGCCGCTCCAATGCCAGTGGAAGAGGCATCACTACGAAGGACAAAAGTCTTATCAATCGTCGGTAGTCTTAAGATAGGATGAGATGAGAACAAATTCTTAACCTGATCCAATGAAGATTGGCATTCTTGGGACCAAACGCACCATATTAGGAGAACCTTTTTTCAATAACGTTGAAAGTGGTGGTGCCATAATGGAGGACAGATTCTCAATGAATCTTCCATAGAATTGTATCAATCCCAAGAGACTACGCACTTGCTTTTTTGTCTTCGGAACCGAGATATTTAATATCTTTGAAATGTTTTGGTCCTCTGTCTTCAACAGACCATGACCAACTCGATGACCTAGGAAGGAAATTTCACTAAACCCAACAAAAGCTTTAGAGGGTTTAGCAGTCAAACTATGCTCACGTAGAGTAGATAGCAATTCCTTCAGACCCACATAGTGTTCTTCCCAAGTATCGCTGAAAAGACAGATGTCGTCTAAATATGCAATGACATCTGCACGATCTGATAGAATTCGTCGCATCATGCGTACGAAAGTCGCTGGGGCGTTCATAAGCCCGAAAGGCATAAAATTCCATTGAAACAGACCCCTAGGTGTCGAAAAAGCAGTGAGAGGTTTGGCGTGTTTCGTCAGTGGGACTTGCCAATAACCTTTCGACAAGTCTAGTTTAGTAAAGAATTTAGCTTTAGAAAGTCTAATAAGTAGATCATCTAATAACGGCATAGGTTCAGCATCGAACTTCGTAACTTGATTTAATTTGCGATAATCAACGCAAAGACGTATGTTATTGTCTTTCTTTCGAACAATAACTATCGACGAAGAATAAGCTGAAGTGGATGGTTCAATTATTTGTAGTTGAATCATTTCATCCAATTCTTTCTCGACTTGTGCTTGAAAATGAATAGGTATTGGGTATGGTCTTACTCTGATCGGATTACGATCAGTAAGTATGATGTCATGTTCTATGACATCTGTGTGTCCAGGAATGTCGGTAAGGACATCCTGATATGATTGTAACGTAGAGGATACTTGACGTTGTTCCTCAAAAGACAAGTTGGAAGAGACTGTAACGTCTCTCTCCACGATTCCGTTGAAGTAAGTGGAATCGTAGGAAGAGGTAAGTTCACGTCAGAAAAAAATAGTTTCCTCATCCTGTATAACGGACAGGGATGAGATGTGACCATGTTGAACTGGAGAGTCGTCCGTCGCCTGGAAAATAGGCTGTAAATAGTCTGGACGTTCAATAAACTCTGTTAACATATTTATATGGAAGGTTTTATGCCTTCCATCCACATCGACAATATAGTCGACATCAGAAATTTTTCGAGACTATAGTGTATGGACCCTTCCAAGAAATGAGAAGTCTATTCTCTCTTGAGGGCAGTAAGACATATGCTTTGTCTCCAGGACAAAGTTGACGTAGGCGTCTTTTCTTATTAGCAAATCGCCTAGCTTTTTCTTTCGCAAATTCGGAAGATGAAGTTGCTAACCTGCACGATTCGATAATCTTTTCTCTAAGAGCTATAACATATTCATATGACGATTGTGTATCATCGTCAATATTATCGGAAGTTATCAAATCGTGTAACAAGGACATTGGCCCGCGCGGTTGCGCGCCAAAGACAAGTTCGAAAGGAGAAAACCCTGTATGCTCGTTGGGAACCTCTCTATAGGCAAAGAGGACTGCAGGTAAAACCCTGTCCCAATCTTCAGGATGATCCTCCGTTATCTTGCCAAGTAAGTTCTTTAGTGTCCTGTTAAGACGTTCTACCAATCCATTGGACATTGGATGATAAATACTACTGAGAGACCTTTTAATGTCTAGCGTAGCCATTACCTGAGACATAACGTCCGAAATTAACTGAGTGCCGTGATCCGACAGTATTTCTCCGGGGAATCCCAGACGAGAAAATACGAGCCAAAGAGCATCAGCGATATCGACAGTTGATATGCTCTTCAGAGGAATAGCCTCTGGCCAACGCGTGCACATGTCCACGCAAGTGAGGATAAATTGGTGTCCTCTGGCTGACTTAATTTTGAACGGACCAATGATGTCTATAGCCATTTTCTGAAACGGCCGAATCGGAATATCTGCAGCCTGAATAGGAGCAGCATGTCTCGGACCCCTAGACTTGACCTCTTGACAAATTTTGCAAGATCGGCAATAAATTCGGATGTCTTTATTCACGAATGGCCAAAAGAATGACGCAAGGACTCTAGTTTTAGTTCTGGAAAAACCCATGTGTCCCGCACACTGAGAATCGTGTGCATGCCGAAGAATTAAGGCTCTCATACACTTAGGCACAAGAATTTGCGAGTGCATAGACTTGTCCGAGTGTTGTACCATTCGTACCAATATACCATTCTTCATAGTGATATACGATTTGTGATTCGTATTTTGATTGGGATCCCCTTTCTTTGCAAGAAGGAAGTATTTCTTCAAAGAAGGATCCTCTTCTTGACGTTTAACAAACGAGTCATGGGAAATCACCAAGTGCTCGTCTTGGCTATCAACTTCATTACTATTATCAGATGAAGTTGGGGGATTAAGAGCTTGAGCTCTTGTCACCACTGCATTGACCGTTTGAATGTTTTTTTCTTCCCAACTAGAAATTTGTTGCGGGGTGCATTCCTTAACCCCATGAATACGACCGATTATAAGATCCGCAATAGGATTAGGAAGAAGACATGCATGGACATCTCCTGTGAAGAAAGGAGTGTCAATCCTAATAATAGCAGTAGGATAGCTTTCCATAGTACCACCAAATGTAACACATTTGATTGTTTTTCCAGTGGCACAGCAAGGATCTATCAGAGACTCCTTAACCCCGACGGTAGTACATCCCGAATCGAAAAGTACTGAGACTAGCCTATCATTTATTAGACCTTTATGTAAGATGAGAGATCCTCTCCCATCATGCGCAACTGTAGCAGGTAGAGCAGGAAGAGGGTGACCACAACTTAGCGTAGATACAGTTGATGAGTCAAACAATGTTAAGCATTGGGGGCATTCAGTTGCTCTCCCAAAATCGAAAGCACAACCAGTGATAGCCCTAGAGTTACCACTATCATTTACTGTATTACAGGCTCCATCAAACTCTTGTTGCGCAGAGTTTGCCTGTTGGTAAGGTCTTTTTTTGTTAAACCTAGGACTACCTCGATTATCATTTCCCCTGTAATTATTTCGACCATCATCTCCCCCGCAATTGTTATCATATTGCCCACTGTAATCATCATTCCGGTTTGAATCCCGGTTTCTAAATTCACCATCGTCATAATCTTGACGTCGAGAATGATTACCTCGAAAATTTGAATAGTTATTATTTGGATAGCCTTTACGAAAGTGTCTCAAATTATTACCACTAAAATTACGAGAACTACCATCTTGTCTCCACTGCATAGACGAAGAACCATCATGTGTTGGATTACTCCGCTTCTGAGTGTAATTTTGATTACTTCCCCTATTCCAATTTTGTTGAGCACCCTGAAATTTTTTTCTGAAATTAGGGCCATATGGTGTTGCCGAAGCAGCTGGCAACCCTTCTTTCACTTTAGAATTGCTAACTGTAGCATGGGGATGTGCTGTGGCATACTGACAACAGTATTCCTCCATTTCTTTTAAGTTTTTAGGCTTACGCTCATGAAGGAATGCAAGAAAAGAATCATTAACAGATGACAAAACCTTATCTCGCAATAATAAGTCCATTAGACCTTCATATGTTTTCTCAATCTGAGACAACTCAACCCATCGTGTAAATGTACGACGTATCTTTGTAACAAAATCAGAGAAATCTACTCCATTTTCTGGCAACATTGTCCTAAAACGAAGACTATCGTCTTCGTTTTAATTGGTATTTCTTTAGTAATGCTGCCCTGACAACATCATAATTAGTCCTCTCATGTTCGTCTATTGTCATAAGAGTAGTCACTGTGTCACCTGTAAAAAATGGCATCAGTTGTTCAACATAGAATGGTCATGTGATACTTGGTGAATTATATAGTCAATGATTAAACTGCAACCAGGTCAGTGCATATACCGTTTAAACATAGCCGTTTAGTCTTAGCTTCAGTGCACAGTGTTGAGTGCTACATCCCACATGATTCAAAATGGCTGTACAGTTAGACGCACAGGAATCTGCCATCAATTATAGCGTCAACTAGAGCTTCAACAATTCCATCCAACGGAAACTATTTTATGATGATTCAAGAAGTGATAGCTATTCTGGCGACAATTCCCAGACTCATGTGCTACACAAATAAAGGTGTGCACAATACGTCTGTCATAAGATGGTCGACCCACATATGTTGAATACTCCCCCATCCTCATTTCTGAAGGCTGCAAGGCAAGCATAGAAACACCGGATCTCTTGTCTGAACATGTACTTGGGCAGCTAATCAACATCCCGATCGCGACATTTCACAGTGGCGATGACAGTCTAAGAAGTCAAAGATCTGGAATGCAAAATAATTACTCCAAGGAAAAGTAGAAGACAAAGATCTTTACCCAGGATTTTATTTATAGAAAATACGGTGCTCATTCTTTTGACGAAAAATTTCAGATTCCTGAACTTGAATATCAGCTACCAGACAGCAGAAGGACTATATCACAATCCTGTCATCCTCTAGTTGTCACTAATGATATCCTCAAACCTCTTACCAATACATCCTGACAGATTTCACCGCCTATTCCTAAACAGTCCACTAACCCAGCCTATCAAGTGACGCCCCCAATGATGCTGACACACATACTACCCTGATCCAGTAGTAACGTCAGCCCCCCAACAATCTCAAGTGGAAGTCGCCTGGTTCCCACGCCCGAAGAAGGCGCGGCACCTACATCGTAACTCAAACATAACAAGACACATGTTGATATATGTCCACTCCTTTTGAATGGGAAGGTGTCATCTATCGCGAGTGAAGCTCCTCAGGCAGAATCGTTACATTAATCAAGGAGTACTACACAAAAGTTCAACCGTTGTGTGTGTATTCGTCATCTACGATCTAGTAACTTACTGACCACATTTGTGGCAGACCATGGCATCCATTCATCCACCTCTTCGTCTGTTGCGCACTCTGTATAAAAAGATATATACCCATAGAACATAACCCCCCCCCCCTGCACCCAGTCCACCCCCCCCCCCATAATTGTGACATATCCAATCCATCAACCATGAAATAGAAAGGTAGAAAATGTCAGGAACGTCGATTATAGATTGATAGAACATCTTACGCGACGCAACTCCTAAATGAGCGCTTCTCACAATATACCCTTGTATAGTAGTGTTACAAACAGTGGGAAGAAACGCTGGGAAGTACTGTGTGATGTTACTTCAAGTCGCCATACTATTGCCAGTGGACTGATGCATAGTATTACTTCGTGTCTGTGTGTTAAAATAATAGTTTGATAATCCTCCTTGTATCATTAGCATGCTCCTACGAAATGTGCATTTCTATCGACTAGACAACCTCTATTATATGTCTGATTGTACCACTAAGCTTCTATCCCTGTACATATTTACTCATATATATATATAGATATCATCGCTATATAATTGCCTTATACAATATATCCCGAAGGGAAACTAGTAGGGACTAAAAAAGATCTTCTGATTTAATATCGATTATATAGTACATATCCCACAAATCCGTTAAAATCTAAATAGTACTAACCGATCTCAATTTACTCACTCACTATTAACTCAACTCTATGACACCTCACATTCTAGCTAATTAATAATTATGATTGTAATTCCATGCATATATATGCAGACGACTAACATATATCACACTCCTCACAGCCACTCACTTAGACGAAACACATAACAAGCCAAAAAGATAACTTTATAAATCACCCTCACATGTTCCCACTGTAAATATAGTCACACCCACTCCTATCTTACTATAATCTTCCGTTGTAATCACCCCAAGATGTCATAACTTGTATACACCTCAATACCACCCACTTCATATTCTACAAAATTTGTGACACAAAGTACCCCCCCCCCCCCCTAAACCCCCCCCCCCTAAAAACACATCCCCCCCCCCCCATACCCCCCACCACCCCCTGCAACCTAATGTGAGGACCACCGCTAATATTCCACAAATTACACCCTCCACACTAACAACCTGAATCAAACGTCCTCACTCAAAATCAATCTCACCCAACTGTACCAATTAATTGAATCATCCCCAAACACACCTCAAACACCCCCCCACGAAACCATCATCCTATTATCGTCAACTCAGAACCTACCTAACTATAAAAACCCCCAACCCCACTCTAGACCACCAATCCAATTCCATCAAACATAACAGACCAGTCCTGAAAATGTCCCCTGCCCCCAAACGTGCACATGACAACTTGTATTAAGGTACATAACACCCCAGCTATAAGCTAAATATCATGGACTGTATCCTGGGATATATCCCACCTCATCAAGCACAATTTCCTACATACCCCCCCTGGAATTCCACCCCACTCTTGATCTTCCTGGGTGTCCATTTCATACCCCCTCAAATCCCTAGACTCCACCCCCTCATGACTTACCTTTCCCAAGACGTATATACCCCCCTACCCCTGCCGACCCTCCAATCCTAACACTCCCCCCTTACCTTCCACACCCTGATACAGATTCCACTACACTATGACTACCCAGGCACTGCACTGCGAAAAATCCTCAGGAAGACTATGCGAAGAACTAAACCACCTCCACCACCCTCCTCAACTCCTTACCTATTCCCCTAACCGTACTGCACAAAATCAAAGAATTTTAGCATACTCCCATCGATCAATTAGCTCCGATCCCCCTCTATGTTAGCCCCATATAAATTCCAGAGATTCGCTAATGGCGTCTATCACTGATAGCGACGGACATAATCAGCATTCAGGCGATCTGATGCGGAAACAGGGCACAACTACTCAGAAACAAACGAAAGTCGAGCAGATATTCCACTCCATGAAACGCTATAGTGCCCTAAAACGTTTCACAGTGCGTCAAGGGTAATCTGTCTCTGCTGAAACCTGGGCAATGAAGTGTCTTTACATTATGAATCCGTTCTACTCAAATAGTCCACGGTATTCAAATGAATGTATGCGATTACAGTTTCTACTCTATACCTCGTATCAAATTACAGATATGCTTTGAACAATATTCCACCGATACATCAATGTGCTGCTCATCGATTGTTGAATCAAGTCATCTGAACCTGCTAAATAACGACATAAGAATATATAGCTAAAAAATTTCGAGTAATCTAAAACAATGTTCCTGCACCTCCTTACAACCCCCCCCCAGTTGAATTCTATGACCTAGGAAGCCCTTTAGTCTTATGGTCCACAGTAGTTTGAAATGCCTTGTCATGAAATAACGTTTCAGATATACAATGTACTTGAAACGTGTTGCTGTTTACTCTGTAGCATATGTATGTGTTGATCCCCGCCCTTCTCCTCAGTTCTGTTTATTGTGTTGGGGTACACACCGATCTAAGACGACGTACCCCAACACTTACACCACTTTGATATCCTCCACACTATATATACCTCAGTGCGCCGTTTCATATATATAAAATTAAGGCTTCGACATAACATTAACAAGCACCCAATGTTTTCATGCCTTTTTGATACCCCAGTCACAATCACAGATCTCATCTCTCCCCCAGACCTGCCTTAGCCCTCTAGAGCACTCACTATAACATATACTATGAGACCACTATAGAGTTGTAGAGCTAAACACCTATAACACTCACCCCTCGCACCACATAAACCAACCGCCCGCCGTCACCCCTACGACTACCATCTTGCACCCGTCCTCCCGTGTGCTTTACGGCCCGCCCCCCCTCCCTGCTCTCTTTTTGTCCCGTTCGCTGTGAGCTTAGACCCACAGTTACAGAGAGTGTAATGTGTACTAGTATTCTTGTAACTTTTCTCGACAAAATGGTGTCCATCAGAAATGTAAGTTTCTAGGCCACATTGGCGACAAGAAATGTATCATAAGAGCCCACGTAACTGGTCCACCAGAAATGTAACTGTCTTTTTTTCTTGTTGAGGTGATCACTGGCCCAAGACAGTTTACATGTTGTTAGATGTGTAGTGCGAGCGTATGATGAGTTGAGTGTGGGTGCGAATGAAGACGCGAATGTGTTTAGGCTCGTATAGATGTAGATCCTGCAACCCATACTCTCACATGCAGTAATCAAGGATGCTTTGACACTGCAGGCATGTTTCAAGACATTTATTGACGGGAACACACATAATATCAACAGGAACAGTCAGTGTAACAAGGTCATGCTGACCTGACATCGATAGGTATACATTTGGCATTCAAAAAAGGTAAACATCAGAATAGACGTGCATGGTCAATAGCAAAGTTCTTCAATAATGACAGTTCGTAGCGTCGCCCTTGGCGTCTCTGACTAAACGCGTCAGATGCCTTAGTCACTTTGACACACCGGTGCAACTTGGCACTCCCTGCCAATTGCACATATCAGGCTGTAGTATAATAGCCGAAAGCACAGGCCTCGTCCTAACGTCGGCCGTGTACTTCTGTTAAATAGGTTATCACCAACCCTGCAGTAATACTTATTGTAGATAGAAGTTCCGCCAATCTGCGGCTCCCACAATATATCTTCGTCACTGGATTTCTGGACAATATAAGACTAACAGTCTTGGATGGCTACCTCGAGCACAAATATATAAGTTCTGAAATGGCGGATCAGTGAGCTGCTGTTCACCCTAGGTAATCCTTTACATGTTCTGCCACCGAAAAGCGTAATAATGCATAAAGGTCGGTATTACCTGGTAAATGAATCCTCAGAACTACACAAGGAATTCTGTCGTCATCCCGACGCACAGAGATTCACTGGGGAAAACTGCCATAGCAGTTACTTCGAAGATTCTCCCCGAAAAACAATGGACTCTTGGTCCCTTCAGAAAAACAGGACCTCCCGGCTTCCCGGAAGTATATCTCACTCCCGCTTAAAAAAACCTTCCCATAGGCCCACGCCGAACTGTCAACCTCTGACCCTAAAGGTCAAACACAATGAATGAATAAACAAGGGAAGACAACCCCTAATCAACCTGACATCGCAGGTAAAGACACAATTATACTTATGATACAAACATAAGCAAATAACTTGACAGATGACTCCGTCGAAAATGACAGCAACACTAGGTGTCTCTGAGGAGGCACAAGAATAGGACTTTGCTCCCTCGGGCATGTTGTAAGAAATGGCTAATGTATGGCTGTAAGTGGGGCTAGCAACCTCATTATGTAAAACAATTTGCTACAACAACCACTGGAATGGAAAATTGTGTAGCAATACAAGAGCTAATGAATAGGTGGACAGAACATTTTGAGGAACTTCTCAATGGACCAACTGCACCAAATCCCCCAGACATCCAGCCAGCAGAAAAGGGCTACAGTTAATTGTGAAAGACCAATAAAGAAAGAAATAAAGCTCCTAAAAGATGGAAAAGTAGCTGGTTGAGAATGCATTCCAGCAGAGGCCCTGGAAGCAGATGTTGACACCTCTAGGGTGATTTTTTACAAATTACTTAGTAAAGTCTGGTGGAGAGAAGAAATACTAGCAGAATGGAAAGGAGGATATCTGGTCAAGTTGTCTAAGATATGCAAGAGTGCACAAATTGCAGAGAATTGGTGTTACTATCTATGTCAGGAAAAATATGAAACAGGATCATCCTTGAGAGATTAAAAGAGTCCATAGATAGAAAATTGAGAGATAAACAAGCAGGTTGTAGATAACAGATCCTATACACACCAGATAGCCACATTGAGGTTACTAGTTAAACCAGATAGCCACATTGAGAATACTAGTCAAACCAGATAATCACATCAAGAATACTAGTTGAACCAGATAGCCACATTGAGAATACAAGTTGAACAAAGTCAGGAACTGAACTCACCTTTTTTATATTGGATTTGTGGACTACGAAAAGGCATTTGACAGTGTAGACCAAGAATCACTTTGGAAATTGATGAGGCATTATGAAGTCATCCTGAAGATTATTAACTTGATAGACCGAGGAATCATGCAGAGTTGGGCCGGAACGAAATTGATCAGCTTTTGAGACTCATAACTGAATATTATGGAATATCACTAAAGTCCTTCATATTCTAATTCTACATTCATTTATCTTTACTGTGATGTATAATATGTGTGTCTTGTTGTGTAATAGAAAAGATAGGAAGACATGGCATGCAGAGTTCTTAATGAAGGGCAACTTACAGAACTGTTTGGGATAAGAACTGAAGTGTGACAGGGATGCCTCTTGTCACCATTTGTCTTCTTATTGTCTATAGATTGAGTTATGATAACATCGACTTAATCAGAAATGGAATCCAATGGGCTCAGACTAAACAACTTGACAATCTAGAGTTTGCCAATGCCCGGCCTCTCCTGTCTCACAGCCGTAATCATGTACAAGACACAATGAAAATACTTGATGAGAGGTCACAGCAAGTGTGTCTAAAAATACACAGGGAAATAGTAAAAGTGCTTACTTACTTACTGTGTTGGTCCCCTTCTACCGTGAGGTGTAGAGGTTTGGAAGAGAGAGTGCCAGACTATCCTATCGGCTGTCTTCCTCCTGGCCTGGTTCCATTCTAGTCCTCGGTCCTTCAAAGATTGTCTAATGTTGTCCTCCCAGCGGACTGGGGGTCTGGATCCCTGGCTCTTTGTTTCCCATGCTTGTCGTGGTAGCCGATCTTCTCCCATTCTGCAGACATGGCCAAACCATCTTAGTTGTGACGGTTCTACTTGGGTCTGCAGGGGGTGGGATTTTAGGCCTTGACGTATCGTCTGGTTGTGCATCATGTCTCGTCTTGTTACTTCAGCCACCTTCCTCAGATACCTCATTTCTGAGGTTTGGATCTGGCTTTTGTGGGTTGTAGTCATTGCCCATGACTCGCATCCATATGTCAAGACTGGGACATAGGTGGAGCGATATACAGCCATCTTCGTTTTCTTACCAACCTCTCTCTTGCTGAGGAATCCTCGATTTATGGCCTGAAAAGTCTCCCAGCTGCTGCTTTTCGAGTGGCCAACTCTTCTTTGATGCCTCCCTTTCGGTCTATAATAGCACCGAGATATTTAAAGTGGCCGACCTGTCCAGAACCTGTTCTCCCAGCTTAATCTGATGTCTTCTTTCTTCTCGTGATATCACCATGGATTTTGTTTTAGAGCTGCTTATGACCATCCCTCTCTTCTCCAGCTCTTCCTTCCAGACTTGCAGGTTGGATTGAAGATGTGCCTCTGATTTAGCAATCAGGGCAACATCATCAGCAAATGCCAGCTCTGAAATACATACCTGTCTTATCTTCCAGTACCCCACTGAATACTTTCTTGTTATCTCCTTACATGCCTTGATAACATCGTCCATGAGTATGAAAAGATAAGGTGACAGAGTATCACCTTGTCTTACACCAGTGGTGGTCCTGAACTCTTCCGACTTATGGTTTGCTGTCCTCACATAATTTCTGCAAGACTTATAGAAGCTCTGTATAGCATGAATCAGAGGTGCTAGAATGTTCTTCCTTGCCAGACAGTCCCAAAGTTTGCTCCAGGGGATCCTGTCAAACGCCTTTTCCAGATCTATGAAACAAAGATGGATCTCACTCTTATAATCAAAGGCCTTTTCACTCAGCTGTCTGAGTGTGAAGATTAGGTCTTGAGTACTTCGGTTTGCTCGGAATCCGCACTGGACCTCATCCAATTGTGGCTCAGCTAGGCGTCGGGTGTCTCTGCTCTAGGATTCTAGAGTAGATTTTACCAGGGACACTGAGAAAGGATATGCCTCTATGGTTTCAACATTGTCGATTGTCACCCTTTTTGAAAATTGGTGTTATGATGGCAATCTCCCAATCCTTTGGTATGGTCTTGTTGCACCATGCTGCCTGTAAGACCATTAAGAGTAATAGGTCGCCTGATGCTCCCACGTACTTAACCATTTCTGGTGTTATACCATCATGTCCTTCTGCTTTGCCCATCTTGATTTTCTCCAGTGCTGCCTTCAGTTCTTCCATCTTTATGTCATCTTCATCACTATTGGTTTCCTCTTCTGTGCTAATGGTTATCATTTCTGATGCTTGACCTTGCTCACCATCAAGGAGTTCTGAGAAATATTCTTTCCATCTTTCCATTACTTCCTTCGGGGCAGTAAGCAATTTGCCTTGCTTGTCCTTTATAAATTTGAGAGGGCATTGTTTTTCCTTCCTCATGTTCTTTAGGGTCTTATAGAACAATTTCTGGTTTTCTTGCGCATCTTTTTCTAGCTTTTCTCCAAATTCTTCCCAGGACTTCTGTTTTGCTGCTAACACCTTGTTCTTTGCTTCTGTTCTGAGTATCACATATTCTCTATGTTTCTCAATTTGTCCTGCTGTGTATTTAGCTCCTAAGTATTGTTTCCATGCCATTTTCTTCTCTCTTATTTTCTCTTTGACTTCCTCTGTCCACCAAGGTGTCCTCTTTCTCTTGTTCCCAAGTCGGACTTCACCACATGCTTTTGCAGCAGCTGTCTTTATGATGTCCTTGAATTTAAGCCACAGGGTTTCCAATTCATCAGGTTGTTCTTCTGTGTTTCTCACCGCTGTAGCAATAAGTCCCTGATATCTGGTCAATTTCTGGCTCTCTCAGCTTGTAGGTCTTAATGCTCATTTCTCCCATTTGTTTACTTGGTGTCTTGTGTGATGTTGGGCAGTTCCTAGGCTGAGCAACTCTTTCAGTTGTTCTTTTGATTGTAAGCAGGTAGTGATCACTTCCAATCTCTGGCCCCCTCCAGACTCTAGCATCCCGGACATATTTGAATGAGCTCCTCCTAACGATGGCATAGTCGATCACTGACTTCTCATTCTTTGTTAGTTCACATCTAGTGTATGCATGTATTATATACGCTTATGGGGGAACTTTGTGTTTGTAATGATCAGATTCTGCTCAATGCAGAATCTAAGGAGTCGCTTTCCATTGTCTTTGAGAGTATCTTCTCCATATCTTCCGATAACCACCCCATCTGGCATGGTCATTTCCAACTCTGGCATTGAAATCTCAGAGCATGATAATTTCATCTAGGCAGTCATCCACTATCTTTTGAAGCAGCTCGAAGAATTCCTCCTTGACCTCTGCTCTCTCATCCTCATTTGGCCCATACACTATGACCAGGTTGACTATGGTTTCTCCTTCTTTTAGTTTTACAACCATAATGCGCTCCGAGACAAAGTTCCATCCCTTGATACTATTTTTTTGGTTTTTGGCCACAATGCAACCCACGCCCCCTTCAGCACTTTCAGATGTGGGTACACCATTGTAGAGCAGCGTGTTGCCATCGAGATCCATGACTTCTTGTCCTTTTTTCTTTGTTTCCGTTATAGCCAGGATTTCTAATTTTGCTTTTCTCATCTCTTCCACCAGCTCCTCTTCTTTCCCATTTATACTTCTTGTGTTCCAAGTTCCATAAGTCGTAGTCCGTTCCAGTTCGTCCCCTTTAGAATCAGTCCGGTTTTCTCTCTTGTAGTTCGCGTAATCATGTTTTAAAGCAAACAGGTGATTGGCCTGTTGTGCCTTTGCATGGTGGAGGGGCTGCCTCCATGCAGGCTGCCCTCTTCCTTTTTCAGCAGGCTTCGGGAACGTAATCATGTTTTAAAGCAAACAGGTGATTGGCCTGTTGTGCCTTTTGCACGTAGCACATGGTGGGGAGGGAAGTGTTTATAGCTTCGAGGTACTGGGTCCCAGCTTTATGAGGTGGGGTGGCCTCCATGCAGGCCGCCTTCTCTAACTCAAGATCCTTTTTCAGCTGGTTAGACTGGCGTGACTTTCCCTTTCTCGCTGCCGTTGCCGGCCCATAGGCTGGAGTTTAATAGTAAAAGTAATATAAATGGGTAAAATAAATGCAGGCTGGAAGTATGATAAACACTCCATAACCAGATTACCTGACTTAAAAAAAAAGGAAGGGAACATGTGTCACGCACCAAACCAGCTACAAGATGTAGAATCATACAACTATGTCTTAGCAAAAAATTTATATGTCGTAAGCGTGTCAACTATGAATGCATCAAAATAAGAATACAAAAGAAAAAGTAGATGTTTTGGTAATAAATTTCCAGAATTTGATTTAACCGGTGAATAAACGCACAAGAACCGATGAGCTTTCATTGCACTGGGAAATATATGGGGATTAACATAAAGTCCAACATAAAAATCAGAAACATTGAATTCAAATCTCAAGTCAGTTCTATAGTAAAGCACACAAGCATGGAGAACAACAACCAGAATCCTCAGGCTATCATAAATGGGTGCTTGCTTAGAATTGAAATGGTATGATGGTGTGACAGGATCACTAATATGGGATTGATGACAAGAACCAGACAAGTGCCAGTGGATTCAGAGATAAGATGTTGGCAATGGATAGAACATACATTGAGAAAAACCTTTTGATAGCAATACAAGGCAGGCCTTGTTCTGGAATGCCCAGGGTAAGAGGTAGTTAAAGTAGTCCCGTAGCAGATACTGCCATAGGGGGTTGAAGCGTTAGAGACCACTGCACTAGGTCCAGCATTGAGAGGTAGGATGACCAGTTCCCTTCCTTGCTGCCTTTTCCTACCTTAACTCAAGAGCAAAGTCAGGTACATATTTACAGTTGGGTAGACTGGAGCAAGACAGTACTGTGATTGGAGCCTGGCACCTTTGCTTTGAAAGACCAGCGCAAGAGAGGTAAAGAAAGACTGAAGAAAGACATGGAGAAGCGAACTGGAGACAAGGAAAGACCTTGAGCTGATGGCATGGAACAGGAAGGCTTAGTATATGTTTGATGAAGGCCTATGCTCCTTCAGGAGCTAAAGTGTGATGATAATGATGGCAAGAACCACTGGTTCAGTAGCACATGAACCACTAGTTCAGTAGCACATGAATTTTTTGGTGCAGGCTTTCTGCAAGGTGACCAGTTGCAGACGTGACTGTAGGCTCCATAGAGATTGAAAAGGACAACAGAACAACATTTGCTCATACATGCAACATCAAATTCTTGTTTGTCTTCACTACTTAATTTACTGCGTTTGGTAGTGATAAGGTTAGCAAAGTGTTAATAGAACAAGATTTCTTACACGCTTTAACAAATGCTCCCTAACATTTTTGCTCACACATATAACATCAAATTCTTGTTTGTCTTCACTACTTAATTTACTGCGTTTGGTAGTGATGGGGTTAGCAAAGTGTTCTTATTTGTCTTCCCTACAAAATTTGCCCTGTTTGATAGTGATGGTGTTAGCAAAGTATTAATAGTACAAGATTTCTTACAAGCTCTAACAAATGCTCCGTAATATTTTTGCTCAAACATGCAGCATCATATTCTTGTTTGTCTTCCTTATTTAATTTAGCCCATTTAGTAGTAGTGGGGTTAGCGAAGTGTTGGGTAGTACAGGATTTCTTACCATCTAACATTTTTGGTACTTTCTTAACCATTAAATGTACCATTTGTAATTTACTTCTATGTGTAACTAGGGCTGACGGAAGAAGATGCCATGGATTACAGGAGTCAGCACACTTTCATCACTCAAAATACAGCCTATAATAGGGACAATTTGCCAAAAGAATTGGTGACAGTAGTTTTTGGAGAGCCAAAACATCCCAACAAAGCTCTCTATCTTGCTCGTTTGGGAACTTTTCAAGAACCATTCAGTTATGTACATATGGCACAGGAATTTGCAGAAGCTGGATGTTTCTTTCTAGGTATGTAAAATGTCTTCTCCTATACGGAGGTAATCTTGTCATTTATTTTCTGCTGGATGCAGTAATTATGCAACTATACGGAGGTAATCTTGTCATTTATTTTCTGCTGGATGCAGTAATTATGCAACTATTTACATAAATAAATATATATATATGTATGTATGTGTATATATATGTATGTGTGTATATATATATAGCACATGGTCCCTTGTTGACTGAAACCAGCATGTTTGGGTGTAAATCCACCGTATAATCCTATATATTTGTGAACTGTTTGCTTTACAAATAATTTTACTTAACAGAAAAAACAAAAATGCCAGAATTACAGAACGGTGAAATAACAACTGTTGCAGGGTGATTGAAAAAGAGCTGAACAATTTCACAAATGTATTACTCAGTAATTAGGTTTCATATGAAAATATCATTGTTAAGTCATGTTTTTGAGTAGGAGTTAAATGTTAGGGATTATTAGGTACGGTGCTGATTTTTGCTAGTAAGCACGTTTAAAGTGATGAGATAGATTTTTTATTTGGGTGCTTTGTGTATGATATTTTTGTAACATAGCTCAACTGAGTATGTGTTAGTTTAAAAAAAAAAATAAACTGTTCAAATGTTCTTAGTAGTAGAGCTGAGCTCACATGTCAAGCAGTTAGTTCGCGCATGAGCGACTTTACAGAGTTGTACTGAGAAACTATAATCTCGGGCATTAAGTATCTGGGAGAGCTTCGAGACGGTTGTTATAGTCTCGCAAGTGTGTCCAGAGTGATTTTCTGAGTGATTGGATATTATTACCATTTATCATGAGATGCTGTTGATGCACTCAAGTTTCTGATTGATTGGATATTATTACCAGAGTTATTTTCTGAGTGATTGGATATTATTACCATGATTTGCTGTCCATGTCTATGTTGCTGTCGTCAATAAACTGTGTATGAGTTGGAAACGAATTCGCCTTACCCGTTGTTTTTTCCCTGACCTAACGTTACTGTTGTGTGAGTGACATCAGAGACTTACATATTTAAGAACTCAGACAATCGCCCATTACATATTATACAACTTTCGGCCACTGCTGTAAGCCCGACATTAGTGACAACATCCTTGTCAGTGGTATTACACCACAACACCCACCACAAACATTCAACAATAACAGAAACACTCACAGAACAGTTGTAACGGAATTTACACAACAACAGAAGCAGCTATCAGCACAATTTTACACCACTAACAGAAGTGATAACAATCATCATCAGGTGAAGTTTATTTCACTGTTTCGTTAGGCCTGTGGCCCAGTGCATCCGATTTCAACATACATTTATGTAGGGTTGCGTCCCTTAGCATTTGACTGTCCCCAGCCTACCTGCAAGGCAGCAGTATTGTCTCCATTTGACTGGTATTTACACAAAAACAAAAATTAGTTAAATTCAAATTTATGTCATCATCTTAGCAAGGAAAGTGAAACATATTACTAGCTTAGCAGAAGAGAACAAGTGATAATCTTCATACTCTGAACAGGCCCCAACAGATTGGGATATCACCTTTTTCAACTAGCTAAAGCTAGGAGATTCCACCGAATGTAACTTTGGCACTGTGACAAAACATCTGAACATGCTCTTTTGTGTGATCTCTCACACCTTCAGCCCTCCACCAGTATCCTTTCTTTTTCTTCATTTTTCTCGCTCGTCACTTTTATTTGTATTATTCACTATTTTGCTCTATGCTGGATATAGCATCATGAAGTCTCTAACATGCCACTCCTCTATGGCAGTATTTGCCACGGGAGTAATTCTGTTCTTATTGTGTCACATTCACGCTTCACGAAGACGTGTTAAGTTACGCCACGTTATTGGACGGTCAGCGACAGTATTTTATCACAATATTGGTCTGACCATCTTTTCAAGTGACAAGAAGTGGTGAATAGAACCAGATTTGTTTGTCTGGCGAAACACATGATAACCCGTGCATGAGGCAGAACTTATGACATAAGCGCTTCCGGGTCATCCTTGCTACACCAATATTACCATCTGTGTGACACATGTGGGCAGACAAATGTGATATAATCACTTTGGGTCACTTGTTAAAAAGTAATCATGGATTTATTACATTTTAGACAATATGAGTCTACAAATGTGTTGGTGAGAGTGTATGCAAGACATCATATTACCATATATAGTAATACGTGACCTTTGGCAAAATTTTCCATGTAGGAAATATTTTGAAAGTGCCACACCCGACCCGTTTGAAATGATTGGATCTTTCTGATTAGATTCATAACATCATTGGACGGAATATAGGCTGACAATTTCACAGTTTAATTTCTCTGTGATTTGCATGCTCGCCAAGACAACATCAGACCTTTGCCAGAGTGAAGAACTAGATTCATAATTCCTAATAGTTATCTGGACCTTTTATTGGAGAACCAGATAAGACTTATAAAGCACAGGAAATCTCTTTCAAATTTTAATAAGGAACACCGGACTATGAAACTGAAGAAACACAGAGTCAGAAGGGACAATCTATTATAAAATTAAAAGAAATCCCAGACACGTGTAAGAGAACAGTTCGTCTCTTTTATTCATCTGTGCGACAAGTCTGTAGCCAGGATTGGTGTAAGTTGTGATTTACATTTCATATTTTATTACTAACATATGAACTAACATATATATGTATATATTATCATGTGAATTTTATTGTGTGAAACTCGCTATTGGATGTCAAAGTCATTTGGGGCTGGCAACCTCAGTATCTAGAATGATGATTCATGAACCACCACTGCATGGACTGGTGATTGCTTTATTGATAGTTTCGTAAAGAGAACTAAAAGCATAAAGTAGTTCCAGGTTCCCTATGGAGCAGGGAGGGCAAGATGAAAGACATGATGTACATTCTAAGCATAAGACTTACATTTTCAAAGCAGTGTAAATGTCCCTATAAACATATTCACTTTAAAATTAATGTAAATGTCTATGTGAAAATATTCATTTTAAATTAATAGAATGTTGCAGTCCCACATCTTGCCATCGTAAATGTTAAAGTGCTAGGGCTTACACTGTTGCAGATCACACTGACCTTTGTAATGTTGTGGGTGGTTTCAGTAGTGGTGCGTGGGGTGAAGAATGATCACCACTGATGCTGGTGTATACATGTGTGTAACGCTAATTTGCTGGTACGATGTAGGTGCCGCTGATAATGCTAAGTTCAGCTAACGTCGGGCTTACACTGATGGCCGACTGAAGGTGTGTGCGTGAGTAGACATCAGAGAGTGTGGATGGGTGTGAATAGGCTTGTAGAAAACAGTCATCTACAGTACAAAACACTCTTGTACCACAATGTAGGAAGACATGGAGCGTTGTAACACCTGCGACGTTTTTTCCACACTTTATTACGACAACAGGATATGCTGACAATGAATACACGGTCATTTGTTTACAAGACTCAGGACATCACAAGCATGATAATGTTGTTCAATGCAGCTGGTATTAATAAATCATTAGCAGGCTGTACATATCATAAGTGCTGACATCAACCTCTATCTCTTTGGTACAGCTACAGCAAAACTACCCCGCATGGAGAGCGGGTCTTCAAATACATGAGTTTAGTTCAACTCTATCCTGACACCAGTAAGTCAGGTTATTCTCTGGCCAAATTACACCGCAAAGTTAGCGGGCTTCTAGCATACAATGCTAATCTCTACTTTCTTTTAAATATCCTCTGACTAACCCAGTCAGGCACATTTTCTGGCATAAGCAGGCCGCACAAATATGGCGGGCTCCATAAATATGATGACCTCTGTGGCTTTCCTTTAGACAAACAAGGTATGTCAGTCCTTGTTCAGTTGATACCGCCTGAATAGCGGGTTCTAGCATGTGCAATGTTCACTGGGGTTCCTTAACCCGATAAATACAATGTCAGCATAATGAGCAAGCTCCAATTCTATTATCTTCAGTGAACTTTTTCCAGCACAGGAGGAAAAGTCACTACAATGTCAATTGACAACAGAGATATAAAAAATGGTGTAAAGTTATTTTTACCTTGCCAGCAATCCAACGAATAAACACCAAAAACAACACTCGCCATCCTTGGCGCTTAGAATAATCAAAGGGGGTAAATCTAGACATCTTTTGACACACAGAGGCTTTCCTTCCCCAAACACATCGCCAGATAGAAGACGCTGTGCATCTTAACAGCTTGAAAATCTCAGCTCGACTCCCCTAACAAACAGTCTTCTTAGCCCGCTCAAAATAGTTGCGCATGCGTCGTAAGACGCAAGTCCCCTGAGTTAAGCTCAGGTGAGGCGATCTGAAACATTCCAGGAAAAGCTGACCACTCGAGCCATATATGGTCAGGTAACAAGACTTCGGTCCTAAGATTAGACCGCTTGGGTAAAAGACCAGTGGGATAACAATTACTTCTAACTTAAACCAAAGTATATAGTGAGTAACTCCCCTTTGATCAAGAATCTAAAAGATAACGTCCCCAAACTAAAACTCTACATTTAATAGTCTATAATATAAGCGAAACTGTCAGTAACATAGAAGTTTTGAGCTTTTCCACAAGTGTAAATGTAAAGGAAACATGAATGAATTTATATTGTGAACACTTTTCAAACAGTGGAGATGTAAATGTAAAACATTATATATCTAGACGTTTAGCCTTTTCATTTAAATGTAGTGTAAAGCTAAAGCTATTCGGTTTAAATGTCAAGGAAGTTTTACCCCAAGGGATTAAATTTAATTCTCATTGAGGGTAAATTCTGACATGGGATGGTAGAATAGAAGAAGGGGGGCACATAGCTGTGTCGGGAGAACGCCATACTCAAAAGAGCGTTTCGTTTCTATTTCTATTACCAGTTATTGGTGGTACCAGCAGAAAGGACCATTTCAGGGACAAGCGGTTTGCGCATTAAGACGGCAGACCAGCTTTGAAGACTCTCTTAGACTTTCCTGGGAAACGAGCTTCACACTACAAACCTTGACCAGAGACGAGTGACAGCAGTGTACAGAAAACCTACCCATCAGGAGGAGGATCAGAATCATCATTGGCAGCTTAGTTAACCTATATGCTGCCACTTGAACTTTTTTATAACCCCACATTACCACCACCAACGTGATGAGTAACTTTTCTTGATTCATAACTATTCAAATTATTTTCCAACTGTTGAAACCTAAAGTGATTATTAAATTTTGTTATTTGTAATGTTACAAATTTAACTTCGATTTAATCTTTTAAATGCACTACATGTTTGTCTTAGTCAAAATTACTAAACACACACTCTAAACAGAGCTATATTATAATAATAATTCCACTGATTAACTCAGAGGCGGGGGCTTAACGAGTTAGAATAAATCATTGCAAAATTCTTCATAAAAGTGTTGGCAGATTATAGAATTAACGTGCTTAGCGACAGCCAGCATTGTTTTCGCTTACCTGAATATCTTGTGAAAACTCCCATGTGATAGAAGCTTTACACTCTTCTGTTGACATTTCTGCCAAGAGTAATCTTGTGTAAAGATAGACTCCATTGAAGCCTATAATAGATACTTTTGAGTTTTGGCCACTGTTGGACCACTACTGCAAAGCAGGGGAGGCAATACCGTCACAGGCACCGATAAAATGACTGCTGAACACCTGCTTCAGAGATGCCCCACATATGAGGAACAGAGAAAGTACATATGGCTGTCACCATCACCATGCCTGGAAATCTCTATAGAGATAGAAAAAGCTTCAAGCTGACCACTGCTTTCTTTGAGCATATTTAAGTTGGTCTGAGAGTGAACAAAGAAGAAGAAATATAAACATGTAGTCAGAACCAACTTGTAAAGATACGATCAGTTATGTTTAAAATCTTGCAAATGTCCAATATGTGCCCCTCGTGTGACATTGCACACTTCAGGGATGAATTAGATTACAGTATTGATGTATGCCATGTGTAGAGAATTCTGTCCATTTTATTTCTTTTGGGGCATCCTCTGTTGTCTGGTGCATCACCCAGTCTATGATAGTAGGTACCACAAACTTGATTTTTCATTTTGTTTACAGTGTCTTTGTTTATAGATCTTAATGGATCTCTTTAAGCCATGAAATTTCCTTTTTAAATTTTAAAAATCGAACATCAAACAACCGAGTTACAGCATTTCAAAATTGTGGGGAATTACAAAAATTTTCAAACATCTTCGCACCAAACAAATTGCCTGACTTTGCACAATCATAACTACAGTCAACAAACACTTACCAAGTCAATAATGCTTTTTGTACAAAGTCATACAAGTCCTTATTGCAGAAAAGAAACATGGGAAGTACAACAAATCAATTAAATGAATTATGGTCCATCAAAATTGACAAAAGATGCAGTAGCAAGTCTCATTGTTGCACTCGCGAAGTGCAAATATGCATTTTCATGCACTCATCAATCAAAAACTACACATAGGGAAGCTATAAGTAGGTACCACAAACCGCCCACTTTTTTGGTTGAAAACGCACGAAAGTTGAGAAAACTGAGGAAAATTCGTCAAGTTTAAGTCGTCACTGTCCCTTTGCTATTAAGCGGATTGTAATAAAATTTATATCACGATACTCATTATCCTCTTCTCTTTTGAAATGTATTAATTCCCGAATAATAAAAGTTATTGAAGTATTTTTTTACTAATAAAAACTAACAGCAACGTTACGCGTAGTTGGCCCGGGCGCGCGGCCAACTCTCGGCTTTTTTGCCTCACCCCGCTTCATTCAAACGGGTTTCGCTTGACCAGCAAACGTCTGATTTGCATACGGTTTTCACCATTAGAATGGCCAGAGGAATAGCTTTAATTTCGTATAATGCAAGCTGTAGAAAACAAAGTGGAAGACGTAGATTTCTCGAAGTGAAGTTGAAATTTTACAAGATTTGACATTTTAAGTTGTGTTATAATTCCTTGCATGGTATGAGAAGATTTGGGAGCCATTTTTATTTATTCCTGTAAAATATCACAGACTTCTGATGTTTGCTGGTGAAGCGATTTGACTTTAAGTAGCGCTCTCTCAGTCAAGAATTTTAGCGAAAAATGCAGAGCGAGGCTGTTACATCGACCGGGGTAACTCCTGATGTCGATCAAAATCGGCATGCCACTTATGTTGGTTCGTGTTCAAACTTCATCACATCTTCTGATTTGAAGATGACTATACGTAAGTATATCACTTATTAACAATGTTTTGAACTTTAAATGTAAACTTTACAATAGTTTTAATATTATTTAGCAATTTAACACGATCACATAGTTGCTGTAAGAGCATGGAATGAATGTGTTATCACCACTTCAGACATTCACGCATCAATCTAATTATTTCACGAGCTTGAAAAGCTAAGAAAGTTACCAATCTGAATAAAAAATGCATGTTTTGATTAATGTGTAATTGAATGAAGGTTTATTTTACAACATAATAGGGTAAATTATGATCTTAAACGCGAAGGATATCGCAAGGCCAAAGCCAATTGAGTCAAGGCTAGGAGACCGGAAAATGCCATAATTAAAAAAGCTGATGATGTACTGAAATTTCCGGACTCGCAGCCAATAGTTGATAGTCTTAAAATTCCCCGAAAAGAAGATATATGTATTTATTTTTATTTAAGCAAGCAAGAGGACATGCACACCATCATAGCTGGCAGACGCTGGAGCTGGGTTATCATTCCTCAGGATAGACATGTTGTTTTCAATTCACAAATAATATGCTTTGGAAAAAAGCGAAATGAGAAAGGCCGACCAAAGACAACTTGGCGGAGGACTGTGGAGGCTGAGATGCAAAGAATCACCAATTGGGCATTGTTAAAAAAAAAAACCGAAATGCACAGAAGAAACAATTTGTTGTTGCCCTACAAGACGCCACTAGGCGTGATGGCCACTGATAGTACATGTAATTCTGGTTACATGTCAAAAAAAAAAAATAATAACTTTGGATTTTTATAATAGGGTTTTGATCTTAAACCGAAGGATGATCCTAAGCTAATTGAGTCAAAGGCTATGGAACCGGAAAATGCCATAATTTAAAAAGCTGATGATGTACTGAAATGGCCGGACCGCAGCCAAAGTTGTGCCAGTCTAAAATCCCCTAAAAAACAAGATCCGTGTGTTTACTTTTATTTGAAGGAAGAAAAATGGGAATGTTCAACCTCTGATGGATTATAATGCTTGGATACATGTTTAGTTTTTCAATTAATGAATATGAAACACTGCAGATATAAGAAACGTGGACATCAAGACCATTGTAAATTAGAGACAATCACAATTGTGCTCATATGTTAAAAAAAAAAAAAAAATCAAGAAGAAACTCTGAACAAGAACAAGCCAGGTCAAGAATAGTACATGTAATTCTCTATACATGTCCTGGAAAAAATCTAAGCTTCTGGATTTTTATTTTTCCAGATGACTCCTACTACGATGCTATGAAAAACCATTTTTTAAAAACTGGGAAGGGCCGCCGTCCAAAGGTGCCAGATATCCCACTAACAAACAAGGTCCGGCACAACTCTATTATTTGATGGAGGATGGGAATTCAACATGGATTGAGGTAGACTGCTTGTAATGTTTAGTTTTTCTGAAGTGACAGACACTCAGGAAGACCACAAACTAACACACTACAAACAGATAAAAACTGCAAACGAAATGGAGAAGAGGGAGGAGCAAATAGAATAAGACTAAGAGTTGAAAAGTAGAGAATTCAAGAATGAGGGGAAAAAACCCAATAGGTGAATAAGTTTATAAACCTTTGAACCCAGATAGACTAATGTTCATACTCATCTTTCCATCCATCAGGTTACTGCATGGTTCCTCAAGCTTTTTCCTGCGCAGCCTGTCACTAGAGGAAGGTTGGAGCATCGAATGCTGAAAGTCCTGAAAACTGCTCAGCATTTTCAGACTGGCAGCAATGATCATGAGCTGCAACAGTATTTAGCAAATAATGTAGAGTTCGACGAGCTTCCTGAGCCACTCTCATCACTCAACTTGACAAGAAAAAAACTTTTGTCCAGTCCTGCTGACTACGAACCACCCCTTGACTTTGTGATAACTAATTCCATATTGGCAGCACTCGACATTTTCAAAAATAGGGAGAGCCTTCCAAATACATTTCTATGTTCCTGGGTGCAAAGACTCTTAAACAGAACATTTACCAATGCACAGATAAGAGCACTAAGACAAAAAGTGTCAAGTTCTTGTAAAAAAATGAAAAGCAAAAACATCAATATTGAAGACTTTTTGCGTCAACCAGCTTTTGAAGCTATGACTGCTACCAAGAGAACAGGCAAACAAAGAAACATCCTGTACCTGTAGTGGCAAACATAAAAGTGTCCAGAGTGGCCTTTTCAAATTAAAGCAAAACCTCGAGAAAGCTCAAGAGTACTACAAAAATGCTTCAAAAGGAAATTAAAGACATTAAAACAAAAAATAAAGAACTAATAATTCAACTTTCAAATCTTAAAGATTCAAAAATATACAAAAGGAATTGTTATTTAAGAAAACAAAATAAGTATCTTAGTTATAGAAATAAAGTTCTGGAAAAAGATATATTATTTTTACAATCAGAGAAAGGGACATTGAAAGAGATAACTAATAATTTAAAATCAAAGGTAAAAGTAGAGAAAACATTGAAAGCTAGATTTAAAAATAAACTGGAGAAAGAAAAATCAACCAATACATCTTTACTAGAAATTGTCAATGAAGACCAGAAAGAAATTAAACTTAAGGTGGAAAACATAATCAGTTTTCTGACAATGTCCGTTTGACATACATGGCTCTGCAGGGAGAAGCAAATGTATCTGCATCCAACTGCTCAAATTAAACAGCGAATAACTGACAACAATAGGAGGAAAAAAGAGAAAGATATTAAAAATGCAGAGAAGAAGATAGAGTTATATAACACAATCATAAGCCAAGGGGGTCTTTGCACCACAAAGGAGGATGTAGATAAAATTTTTAAAGGACGAAATGCCCTTAGAAATCTTAAGGCTCAGTTAAGATACAGAAAATTAATATTGAATAAGGACATTAAACTATCAGGAAATATCAAAGAATTGTATTTTGGACTTCTGAAGCATTTAGATTTTGAGGCTTCATTGCCCCCTCGCAGGAAAAGAGTGCGCCATGATCATTCTCCTCCAGTTTAAAAATGTCTTTTTAAATGCTAATAACCAGTTTTTTTTTTAAAAATATAGCGTTTAGATGTTGTTAATTATTGTTTAGATGTTGTTAATTATTGCCTACACATTTTTTTAAAATAAAATATGGACAGTATCTTCAAAAAAAAAAATTTTCTTCATTTTCACATTTTTTTTCTTCCCCAGCGACAAATTGGCCTCTAGACACATTTAAAAAAAAATTATACAAGAACAAATAGATGTTTAAATCCTGTGAAAAAAATTGAGATATATGTGTGTAGTATGCAGATTAATATGTATAAATTTAAAGCTTGTACCTTTTATACTTTTTGAAATATGATGTTGTAAATATTGACTTTCATTCAACCATTTTTTTTTTTTTTGGTTTTGGTAATGTGTTTTGCAGATTTGCAATTTTTGGTCTCAAATATATTGATAACTCCGCCTATGCCGGTCCCAAGCCCGGATGAAAAAGGAGGAGGGCGGCCTGCATGGAGGCCATAAGGAGGCAGCCCCTCCACCATGCAAAGGCACAACAGGCCAATCACCTGTTTGTCTTAAACTATGATTACGAGCAATACAAGAGAGAAAACCGGACTGATTCTAAAGGCGACGAACTGGAACGGACTACGACTTATGGAACTTGGAACACAAGAAGTATAAATGGGAAGGAAGAGGAGCTGGTGGAAGAGATGAGGAAAGCAAAACTAGAAATCCTGGCTATAACGGAAACGAAGAAAAAAGGACAAGGAGTCATGGATCTTGATGGCAACACGTTGCTCTACAGTGGTGTACCCATATCTGAAAGAGCTAAAGGGGGCGTGGGTTGCATTGTGGCCCAAAATCAAAAAGATAGTATCAAGGGATGGAACTTTGTCTCGGAGCGCATTATGGTTGTAAAACTAAAAGAAGGAGAAACCATAGTCAACCTGGTCATAGTGTATGGGCCAAATGAGGATGAGAGAGCAGAGGTCAAGGAGGAATTCTTCGAGCTGCTTCAAAGGACAGTGGATGACTGCCTAGATGAAGTTATCATGCTCGGAGATTTTAATGCCAGAGTTGGAAATGACCATGCTAGATGGGGTGGAGTTATCGGAAGATATGGAGAAGATACTCTCAATGACAATGGAAAGCGACTCCTTAGATTCTGCAGTGAGCAGAATCTGATCATTACAAACACAAAGTTCCCCCATAAGCGCATACATGCATACACTAGATGTGAACCAACCAAGAATGAGAAGTCAGTGATCGACTATGCCATTGTTCGGAGAAGCTCATTCAGATATGTCCGAGATGCAAGAGTCTGGAGGGGGCCAGAGATTGGAAGTGATCACTACCTGCTAACAAT
The DNA here is from genome assembly GCA_024509875.1 of Oreohelix idahoensis. Taxonomy (NCBI): domain Eukaryota; kingdom Metazoa; phylum Mollusca; class Gastropoda; order Stylommatophora; family Oreohelicidae; genus Oreohelix; species Oreohelix idahoensis. The sequence goes on along the minus strand of JAMPIV010009350.1, from coordinate 63,304 downwards.
CAAACGAACAACTGAAAGAGTTGCTCAGCCTAGGAACTGCCCAACATCACGCAAGAAACCAAGTAAACATGCAGGAAAAATGAGCATTAGGACCTACAAGCTGAGAGAGCCAGAAATTAAGACCAGATATCAGGGGCTTATTGCTACAGCAGTGAGCAACACAGAAGAACAACCTGATGACTTGGAAACCCTCTGGAATAAATTCAAGGATATCATAAAGACAGCTGCTGCAGAAGCATGCAGTGAAGTCCGACTTGGGAACCAGAGAAAGAGGACACCTTGGTGGACAGAGGAAGTCAAAGAGAAAATAAGAGAGAAGAAAATGGCATGGAAACAATACTTAGGAGCTAAAAACACAACAGGACAAATGGAAAAATATAGAGAATATGTGACACTCAGAACAGAAGCAAAGAACAAAGTGCTAGCAGCAAAACAGAAGTCCTGGGAAGAATTTGGAGAAAAGCTAGAAAAAGATGCACAAGAAAACCAGAAATTGTTCTATAAGACCCTAAAGAACATGAGGAAGGAAAAACAATGCCCTCTCAAATTTATAAAGGACAAGCAAGGCAAATTGCTTACTGCCCCGAAGGAAGTAATGGAAAGATGGAAAGAATATTTCTCAGAACTCCTGGATGGTGAGCATGGTGAAGCATCAGAAATGATAACCACTAGCACAGAAGAGAAAACCAATGATGGTAAAGATGACATAAAGATGGAAGAACTGAGGGCAGCACTAGAGAAAATCAAGATGGGCAAAGCAGCAGGGCATGATGGTATAACACCAGAAATGGTTAAGTACATGGAAGCATCAGGCGACCTATTACTCTTAAAGGTCCTACATGCAGCATGGTGCAACAAGACCATACCAAAGGATTGGGAGATTGCCATCATAACACCAATTTTCAAAAAGGGTGACAATCGACAATGTGGAAACCATAGAGGCATATCCCTTCTCAGTGTCCCTGGTAAAATCTACTCTAGAATCCTAGAGCAGAGACTCCGACGCCTAGCTGAGCCACAATTGGATGAGGTCCAGTGCGGATTCCGAGCAAACCGAAGTACTCAAGACCTAATCTTCACACTCAGGCAGCTGAGTGAAAAGGCCCTTGAGTATAAGAGTGAGATCCATCTTTGTTTCATAGATCTGGAAAAGGCGTTTGACAGGGTCCCCTGGAGCAAACTTTGGGACTGTTTGGCAAGGAAGAATATTCCAGCACCTCTGATTCATGCTATACAGAGCTTCTACAAGTCTTGCAGAAATTATGTGAGGACAGCAGACCATAAGTCAGAAGAGTTCAGGACCACCACTGGTGTAAGACAAGGTGATATCCTATCACCTTACCTCTTCATACTCCTTATGGACGATGTCATCAAGGCATGTAAGGAGAGAACAAGAAAGTATTCAGTGGGGTACTGGAAGATGAGACAGGTCTATATTTCGGAGCTGGCATTTGCTGATGATGTTGCCCTGATTGCTAAATCAAAGGCACATCTCCAATCCAACCTGCAAGTCTGGAAGGAAGAGCTGGAGAAGAGAGGGATGGTCATAAGCAGCTCTAAAACAAAATCCATGGTGATATCACGAGAAGAAAGAAAACATCAGATTAAGTTGGGAGAACAGGTCCTGGAGCAGGTCGACCACTTTAAATATCTCGGAGCTATTATAGACCGAAAGGGAGGCATCAAAGAAGAGTTGGCCACTCGAAAAGCAGCGGCTGGGAGACTTTTTCAGGCCATAAATCGTGGATTCCTCAGCAAGAAAGAGGTTGGTAAGAAAACGAAGATGGCTGTATACAGCTCCACCTATGTCCCAGTCTTGACATATGGATGCGAGTCGTGGGCAATGACTACAACCCACAAAAGCCAGATCCAAACCTCAGAAATGAGGTATCTGAGGAAAGTGGTTGAAGTAACAAGAAGAGACATGGTCCGCAACCAGACGATCCGTCAAGGCCTAAAATCCCATCCGCTGCAGACCCAAATAGAACAGTCCCAACTAAGATGGTTTGGCCATTTCTGCAGAATGGGAGAAGATCGGCTACCACGACAAGCATGGGAAACAAAGAGCCAGGGATCCAGACCTCCAGGAAGACCCAGAGTCCGCTGGGAGGACAACATTAGACAATCTTTGAAGGACCGAGGACTAGAATGGAACCAGGCCAGGAAGAAGACAGCTGATAGAATGGTCTGGCGCTCTGTTACGTACATTTATTACCTAAGGGGGTAGTCTTCGGTCCTGCCAAATGTACGCACCAGTTTTATATAGTTATATTGTTTGTGCGTTCGATTGATTCACGCACTGACGTGCACAATGCTGGTGAGTTGCTTTGGACGCACGTGTAACCTAGTTGAGGATATTGTGACGTCATGATAGGGGCAGCTCGGACGACATTTTATGTCCGCAGTGTTATTATTTTGATTCCTGGCAGATTTGAAGAAGCCAGCAGTTGTATTCGTATCTATTGGTCTTCATGGCGAAGCCAATAGTGGATGTCTGAAGTAAGTGTCGCCCCATTTCGTATGGCAAGTTTAATTATGTAAATTAAAGTATCAGGCCGCTCCTATTAATGGTCTAGCGGGAATTCATCGGAGATGACATTCCTAGAATTGGACACACGGAGTCGATAGCCTTTGGAATCTTTTGTAGAGGGAGAATCCATATGTGGAATCAAGTTAATGAATATAGATATATGCTTCACATGTTTAATATGCCGTTTTACCTATGCCAAAGTCGTGGTATGGATACCGAGAGGTTAGCCAAGATGAAACACTAACTTGGTTGTATTGTTATATCTGCCTTTTGTTTGGATTGGATATGCTATCCAAGAATTTTACAACAAAGTCTGGGATGCTTACAAGTATGATATAAATTATTGCTCCGTGAGAATGAATCCGTTTGCCTTAATAAACGTCCTTGGGAGAAGGTCAATGGACGTTAATTACCATGTCTGTTATATGAAATGGAAGTGATCCTTAGTCACTGGAATAAGAGAACTTAACTGTTAGAGAATCTACAACAACTTTTAACAGTGATATTAACATTTTAACGTATGATCTTCACATCTGTAACTATGATTGTCTTGTTCCACTTCGTTGGTGTCACGTCAATAAAATACATGTACAGTAAACACCGACTTGTGTGCTGCCAATACTCGCCCAGTTCACCCAATGCAACGATACCTGTTGGAATGTTCGTTTGAAGAAGTTTATTGACATTTTGTTCGTATTCAACCATTCGCGTGATAAAATCAATACCATTACCATAAACGGACTCCAACAGAAAATGGTGTGCCAGCGTGGTTTGAAAATAATTATTTCAAAGGAACGAACGCAAGCCAAGGAATCGTTTGAAGATGGGATTTGTTCTTTCAAGGTGAAATCATCTTAAATTTGGAACATTGTAAAAATGAATCAGAATCAACTAACCGTTACCTCAAGGTCATCAATCAACCTACAGGTCCAGTTGTACGGTGACTAACTGCACTTGGGATCACCTATTCCTCATTACGTGCGAGCTTGTGTTGAAAAAGCAGAACGAAGTATTTTATTCCTCCAGTACATACACAGGGACGAGGCACATTGGTTGTTCTTTCCGGCACGCGAGATGAGTATAGCGTGTTGTCGTTATACACTTTATTACATTTAGCTGTGCCTTTAATGTTCATATCTATATTTTCTATATTATTTGTTATGTGTTGTGTATTCTTTGCGGGAGGTTGGGAGGTAGATCTGACGAACGAGATCCATCTCGAAGTCAATTCAGGCTCTTCGTCAGACGTTCTGTAGGACATTATTTTGCAGACTTCCCGCAGTGGAATGTTCCTACGCGTGAGCGTAGAAGGATTCTAGGTCCACTGTGTTTGGTGGTCTGTAACACCTATCTGTTCTAGCTGTTTCGTCAAGTTTTACTTGTTGTTCTCATAGTTCTTTTTAATCGTACCTTATTTTCATGATGTATTTTGTTTGTGATTATTGTCCATCTCACCTTTCCTGTCGTTTAGTTTTTTTACAAAACCATTGTTTTTACACTGTGTTGTCTATTGTCTTGTTAACTATCTGATCGTAGTTATCGTCGTATATTTTTACGATATTCTATTTTAGTTATACATTTTATTTTTTTTGATTTCTACGATTGTGTTCACCCGTCCATTTTATCATGTCTTGTCGGTTATGTTTCTATTGTCTTTCTCGTTGTTCATTTCATGACATTTGATTACATAAATTTATTGATTAATAACATATTTAATAATTATATGATAACATTATACCGTTCTAAGGACAGGAACGAAGAGCACTAGTTGTAGTAACACTTTTAAGTAGTATTATTACATAATGTCTACCTGGGAATATTTTATGTCCCAAGCTAAATCCCTTGGTATGACTCCTGATGAGGCAACAGCTTTTGCAGTTGTTGAACATGCCACGGCTCAGATGTTTATGGTATCTCATGTACAGTACCTCATTAATCTAGGGAAATCCCGTGGTTTGTATAAAGAGAAGCTCAGAGAATTCATAGAAGAAGAAAAAATTAAGAAGCTACTCCAGGAAAAGGGTGTTGGCTACCCAACAGTTGTCTCTGTCACACACTCACTAGTCAACGGGTTCAAGCGCATGTTGGCTATTGCTGTTGAGACAGACTACACATTTAATGAAGCAGAAAGGATCAAGGATTTATTAAATGAACAGAACATAAAATTTTTGAAAAAAAAAGTAGCAAATCTTGATTTGACTGATCAAGAGCTCAGGAATCTTCTATGTCAACAGGAGAAAGTGTCTCAGGAAAAACAGATAAATATTGAAAAATTACTCATGGAGAAAAATGAGTTAGAGAATGAAGTACGCTCAGTTAAAATATTACTTGACAAGCAGAATAAGGTCATTGGAGAATTTGATAAGTTAAATGTGACTATAAAGACAGACTGTCATGCTCATTTGGCTCAGATTCAAGAACTGACATCTGAGATTCCTCTTTTGAAATTAAGGGTTGAGGAACTTACGATTAGCCATCAAAATGCCATTGAGGCACTTGAAAAAGAAAAGGCCATTAATAAAGAACATGTCAGGAAACACACTATCGATGTTGAACATCTAACTCAAATTGCTGCTGCAGAACTCGAAGTTAAAGATTTAAATATTATGAATGGGATTGCTAGAGAGCTAGAACAAGTCAAAAGGAATTATGAGAAGTTGATGTCAGATTATGTAGATTTGAAACTAGAATCTGAAGATAATAAAATTCAACAGAAAATAGAAGCGGAAAAACAGAAAAAATTGATAATGAATCTTAGAGATAGAAAAGTCAGAAAGGGAAATAACAAGAATTGCCATTCTTTTAAAGGGAAACAATTTTGTCAAACTTCTCTGTATAATGTATCTTCTAGCCAATCTCACAGATCACGAGATTTTCATCAGAATAATTTTGGAAATAATCAAAGCAATAATTATTATCATAATGGGAAATTTAAATCACAATCTTTCAAAAACAGACAAGGTTATCAAAATAGACAGTATGGTCAATGGCACAATGGTAATGGTCATACTAACCGTGATTTTAACGTAAACAAAAAATGCAAATACTAGCAATTTTGGGGATAATAACCAAAATCGATCGCTACGAAGATATAGATCTTCGAACCAGCCACGCCAACACTCTAATGTTGCTTTGAGTGATACACATTCAAACAAGGAACAGGATAATAATGTTAATGCACATAGTGCTATGTCATGTTCTCTGGATTTCAAACAGGTCAAGTCTTGTGATGAGAGTAATACCCCATTCCAGCCCAAGGCGATCACGACGCTGCGACGCGGGCAAAGTATACCAAGCCTACCAGCGGCTTGTACGGCCACGTCAGCTACTGACTATGGAACAGGAAGCCTTAAATTAAATAAGGGTTTTTTAAATGGCATTCCATGCTCTCTTTTATTTGATTCAGGCTGCAGTGCTGTGGGAGTGCGGAACTCTTTGGTCGACCCCGCCTGTGCAACTGGAGAGACCATCCAATGTGTTACATTTAGTGGGACAGTGGAAACATTTCCCACGGCTGTTATTGAGTTAACTACACCATTTTTTTCGGGAAAGATCCACGCCTGTCTTCTTCCGAATCCAATTTGTGATTTAATATTGGGTCGTATACATGGTATAAAAGATTGTACACCTCAGCAAATTGCTGAATGGGAAAAGCAGCATATACAGGATGCCTATGCATTTAAGTCTATACCTAGAGTTGTGTCACATGCACATGCTATTAACATGTTGGGTAATGCTAATGTATCGGAATCTAGTAGTGAAAATGATTCCATGGTTCATTACGCCACTGTGGCTAATGGATTACAACCTTTACGACATGCTTCCATTCTTAAGAATGATATTAAGGTTTTAACGCAACCTGTAAAGACTAGTAAGTCATATACCTTCCCTCGAATTGATCAGCAGTCAACTGATCGTAAGAAAAAGGTTAAGTTTGTAAAAAAAGGAAAGGATGTTCCTAATAAAAATAATAGTTGTAACTCAGGTGAGAAAACTAAAACCAATAAGGTTGTCAATAAGGTTTTAACTTTGCCTAGCAAGCAGGTGTCTACGACATGCTGTACACCTACACCTTTGTCTGGCATAAGTAATAATACTCAATTACAGGGGTATGGTACATTTAAGAACAATAATTCTACATGTAGAAATAATAAATATTGTAATTTACCTCAAAGGACTAAGGTTACTCATCAACCTTACTCCCACTCTTGTGATAATGGTACCACTTATATTGGTAGAGGTGCATCTTCTCGCACCATCCTTGTGCAAAATCTGCCACAACGAACTACTTGGCAGGCACTAGGAGATTTTCTCAACCACACGGCGGACGTTAGGTTCGTGCGTCTGTTACCTCATATCACTAACAGGTATGGTGACGCCGTGGTAACTTTTAGGACCAATAGAGATGCTCGCATGGCTATCGAGCGGGACAATGGTGTGTATTTTCACCACCATTCCCTCAGGTTACGATTAGTACCTGATTCTGCGTCACGCAGATAGTAACCTACTATATTGAATTTTGATATCACATTCTTTGATGACTCAGCCTATGCAGTCATCATTTCTTTCTTGTAATAGTCATTTGTTCTTTTTCTAGTTCTCATGAACTTTTTTCAATATAATTTTATGCCATTCGGGTTAATGAATGCGCCAGCTACCTTTGTACGCATGATGCGCCGCATATTGTCTCATCGTCCCGATGTCATTACTTATATAGATGACATCTGTCTTTTCAGTGACTCTTGGGATGAACATATTCAGGGTTTAAAATCTTTACTTTCTACCTTACGGGATTACAACTTAACAGCAAAACCTTCAAAGGCTTTTGTCGGTTTTCATGACATCTCATTTCTTGGTCACCGTATAGGTCGCGGTTTAATATATACAGAAGACAGTAACGTCTCTAAAATTTTAAACATCTCAGCACCTAAGACAAAAAAAACAAGTGAGGTCACTCTTAGGACTAATACAGTTCTATTCTAAATTCATCCCTCATTTGTCTACTATAACTGCACCTCTTTCGTCTTTACTGAAGAAGGGCACACCTAATGTAATAAAGTGGTCGCAGGATCACCAAACGGCGTTAGACTATATAAAACAAATTTTTTCAAATAAGCCTTTTTTAAGGTTGCCTAACAAAGATCTCACCTTTGTTCTTCGCAGTGATGCTTCTTCCTACGCTATCGCGGCAGTTTTGATGCAAGAATACGGAGGTACCTTATTTCCTGTTATGTACGTATCCAGAAAGCTTACGACGAGTGAAATGAAATACTCCGTTCTCGATAAAGAGCTCCTTGCTCTTGTATGGTCAATCACAAAACTGGAACGTTACCTGCTCGGCTCACACTTTGTGGTGGAGTCTGACCAGAAAGCTCTTACGGCATTGAATACTGGAAACGTTAAGTCATCAAAGTCAGCGCGTTACGCTATAGCTCTCCAGCCATTCCACTTTGAGATACGTGCTATTCCTGGAGTGCAGAATGTATTTGCAGACTGTCTTTCAAGATGCCCTAGTGAACTTGGTGAAACTAAACTACTTTTGGATCGAGAAACGTCCTCACCGAAACATGAATAACTTTGTACAGTGTCATTAATTGTACATCTGTGAATACTATGTGTAGCTCTACAGTATTCGTATATATATAACTTTCAGAATATACTTACGTATGGATTATAACATTATTTCTTGTGAAGTAACGTTTTATTAGAACGGGAACAGTGATATTAAAGTAACATTTTTTTTTAGTATGGAAACATTGGTAAAAACGACAAATAGACATTCATTAGTGTTATGGAACATATTACACTACATATCGTGTTCGTTAACTTATTTCGTGCATGGAACATTAGGAACCTATTCTTGTTGACTCTAAATAGTTCTGAACGAATATTCACAATGACTGAAATTAGAATTACTTAGAATAAATTACTAGTTATTTACTTATGTGTAATTAAGTACTAGAATTAGATTAATTCAATTTAATCAAATTGATTGTTTATAAATCACACATCTACTAACTTTATTAGTGTCTCGCAATACGTGTAGTCACGTATCCCACTACATGAGATTTTACTTTTAGATAACTAGTCAAACTTACTAGTGTTAGATATCAGTAAGTGCGTTGCTTCTTAAAGTGTTTAATTTTGCATTGCTTCATTTTTGCACATTGTATTTCAAAATTTTCTGTTTCACTGATTCTTTTATCATTGATTATCATCAGTGTTGCTGTTCATTTTCATTTTTTGAAATCATATGTTTCAAATTTTGTTGAAAACTTAGTTGAATTTTATTATCATCTTTTTTGTTGATTTTTCATTTTCATTTTCATTTTTTCAACTTCTTTTTACTTCGAATATTACCACATCGTTCCAAAGTAGGTCGATGGTGGATGTGTGCTTTAATGCATACTGTCATTTAGTTCTATTAATTTCAAGTCAATATTCTTTTCTTAATATGATATAATTTTATGCATGTCATAAATCTTGTTGTAGTTTTGACTCACCTCTCTCGAGTAATTAGTTCGAAATGGCAAGTTTAATTATGTAAATTAAAGTATCAGGCCGCTCCTATTAATGGTCTAGCGGGAATTCATCGGAGATGACATTCCTAGAATTGGACACACGGAGTCGATAGCCTTTGGAATCTTTTGTAGAGGGAGAATCCATATGTGGAATCAAGTTAATGAATATAGATATATGCTTCACATGTTTAATATGCCGTTTTACCTATGCCAAAGTCGTGGTATGGATACCGAGAGGTTAGCCAAGATGAAACACTAACTTGGTTGTATTGTTATATCTGCCTTTTGTTTGGATTGGATATGCTATCCAAGAATTTTACAACAAAGTCTGGGATGCTTACAAGTATGATATAAATTATTGCTCCGTGAGAATGAATCCGTTTGCCTTAATAAACGTCCTTGGGAGAAGGTCAATGGACGTTAATTACCATGTCTGTTATATGAAATGGAAGTGATCCTTAGTCACTGGAATAAGAGAACTTAACTGTTAGAGAATCTACAACAACTTTTAACAGTGATATTAACATTTTAACGTATGATCTTCACATCTGTAACTATGATTGTCTTGTTCCACTTCGTTGGTGTCACGTCAATAAAATACATGTACAGTAAACACCGACTTGTGTGCTGCCAATACTCGCCCAGTTCACCCAATGCAACGATACCTGTTGGAATGTTCGTTTGAAGAAGTTTATTGACATTTTGTTCGTATTCAACCATTCGCGTGATAAAATCAATACCATTACCATAAACGGACTCCAACACGCTCTCTCTTCCAAACCTCTACACCTCACGGTAGAAGGGGAACGACTAAGTAAGTAAGTAAGTATATTGATAATTTTTCATGATGTAGCCCTATAGTTTTCTTAGTGTGATCAGTATATTCCAGACTATATGCTGTTTGTCAGAGAAAGTTGTAATATTATATTTAAGAAGACGGCAGTGTTCTGAAGTTGGTGTGATGTAACGTTTTCAATGTTGCGAAGTCCCCACATTTTTTAAAATGCTATAACTTTTTTATTTGTTGTCCTATTTTTAAAAATAAAGTACCAAATTTCATGATTTACCAAGGGCTTCAAAACTACATTGTTTTCTCTGGTGTTTCTGTGCAAACAAAAATCACTTTGTGGTACCTACTATAAGATTTATTGAGCTTAAAGAGAGCATTATATACTTGATGCTTAATTTTTTTGAGCCACATGAAATACTGAATACTATAAAACTGCATTATGTGAAAATGGATCGAAGGCTAAATTTGCAGTTCAGAAGAAAAATCTCACGAAATTCCAACTGTTGTCATAAAATCATGAATATTGCAGCTGTAGAGCTGAAAACTTCCATATTAATGTAATTTGAGTTGTACAATTCAAATTGATGGTTATTTTCTTGATTGAAACAACCTTTACTGCTTAAAATTTGATTTTTATAAACAAAGAAACATTACATATTAGTCCGTGTCCAACTCACTGTCACTTGAGGTCAGCTGCATCAAAAGATAATTGTGTGTTCAGAAAGTCCTCAAGTGAATCTCCTCTCAGGGCACTGGCTTGTTGTACTGACATCTGGCACCTGTATTGTATCTGTCCTTTACTCACATTCTGTTCGTGTAGCACAGAGAAACCAAGAGGTCACCTGAGAGAAATTTGTTGGGAGGGACGGGAAGAGGACAAATTGCATGATTGTTATTTTATTATTAATACAAAAAATGTCAGCCAAATTATTTTTTCTTTCCCTTTGTTAATCATTAAGCATTTATTGCGGCATTAATTTTTACTGCATTCACCATTTAAATCATTATATTAATTATACAGTAGATTGTAAGTCTCTCTTTTACATGGATTATGTCATTTGTCTTTTATGTTTGTAATTGTAAAATAAACTCAAAACCTGTAGAGGCTTCTAGGAAAGCTTCAACTACATAGTAGCCTAATGATTTTTAACATCAGAGAATGAGAGGAAATGATATCAAAACTTTACACAACAAGACGTACTAGCTCCGATGTTGCATTTTCCTAGTCCTTCAGAAGAAAGAACTGTGCCAATAGTCTATTTGTCGCAGTAGAAATCCGTGGCAGAGCCGGACGTCTGCCTCTTCCCGTCATTGAAAAATAGTTTAAAAATCGATAGAGAAAGGCGTCTCAGACAAAAGAATGTTGGGTATTCAAACCGTGTGGTTTGAGGCAACCCATAAGATGGATGAGGCGTTGTTCCTGGCGAAACCGACTGTTGGCGTCCGAGGAACAGTATCTGATGGCTGTCACCTGGATGTCAGTGGCACCGTGGTGGTCGGGGCCATTGAAGTGGATGGCCACAGGTGTGGAATTAAACTGAGAGATGTCATAGAGGTGTCTGCAGAATCGGTCGCCCAGTCGTGTGCCCGTTTGGCCGATGTACGTAATGGTGCAACATTTGCATATAGAGGTAATAGCATAAATGACGTTGCGTGACTCACATGTGAAGCCATGGGTGATGGTGAACTTGGCGTTAGGGAACGAGACTGAACGTGTTTCGATTACATACTGACATGTCTTACATCGTGTACGGTTACATGGCTTGGTTCCAAAGTGGCCATTGTTGACGGTTTTCAGACGGCTGTGGACTAGGAGGTCCCTCAAATTTTTGTCCCGTCTATATGCCAGCAAGGGTGGCTCACTAAATGCTTCCCCCGCCACTGGGTCAGCTTGGAGGAGAGGTAGGTGGCGAAACAGGATCCTTTTGACAGCAGTGCTGTGAGGGTGATAGGTCATTATTAACTTGACTCTATCAGAGGAGGTTTTTTGGCAGGGTTTGAGGGCCTCTACACGTGAGATAGGGAGAACACGTTCTAAGGCAGAGGTAAGAACATCTTCTGGATACTGTCTGTTACGGAAGAAGTCCAACATTTCTTGTGCTCGGCATAGAAAGTTGTCATCATCTTGGCATAACCGACGGAGGCGGAGAAGTTGTGAGAAAGGCAAGGAGTCCCGACAAGCCGGAGGATGAGAGGAAGTATAAAGGAGGTAACTGTGTGCATCGGTGAAAAATGTGCATCATAACGATTGTCCCCTGAAATAATTGAGAAAAAAAAAAGGTTAATTATGCGAGAGAGGCAATTTTTAAAAACAAGATTAACGTTCAGTGACCCCGTTCACAAATGTGTAGCAAGCTAAATTCTAAACATGACCTTTGACATCCATAACGTTATCGAAAGTAGGTCAGCAGCTTTACAAGCTGTTACTAAGTGTTAGACCTTAATTCTGATACCGAATGTTTAGAAAATGGTGATGGTCCGATAAAACAACCAAATAGCTACATAAACAACAATACCCCACCCCCAAAATTGCTTAAAAAACGAAAAACTTTCTGTCTAAATGTGTGAATCGAGCAGCCACATTTGGCTGTTCTTTTACTAATACATCCGCCCTCCGTCACTTGCCGTTGCTATATTGCAAATAAACAAAATAGGTCTGAAATGAATAGAAATAAAACAAAATTCAAAACTTACTCAGAACACATATTGGGTCGACTTCCATTGGTGAAACTTTCATTTCAACGCCTGAGTCATTTCGTGCTGTGTTTCGTACAGCCGGCCCGTCGTGTCCGGGTTTGTCAGATGGAACATCCGCCTTTATGTTTACACGCCGAAATGTGTTGGAAGTGCTCTGTTTTAACGTTTGTTCGCTCTTTCATCAAATTACTATGATTTTTAAAACTTTGATACAATTTTAGCAGAATGGTTGCTCGTTTGTTTGATGTAACACGAGTGTAGGTAGGCCTCCCAGATGTGTATTAAAATCCAAACTTTCTCATTCACTTCGAATTTACGATATCTTCCTATAACAAATCTGTGCCTCGTGTTACATGTCTGTAAAGCTCAGTTTCCGCTCTTCTCATTGGTGAAAACCGTATGAATGTAGCATGTTTGAGGAAACAGCTCCGACGCTTTGAATGAGATGAGGGTCCTTTCAGCGAATTTCGCTCTCTTAGTCTTGAGCACCAGTCAGCCAGCGCACGGCAAGAGCAGTTTTAATGGTGTTTTTGTTTTTTGTCTCACTCAATTTCAATGACACGCAGAAAGTTATAATTGACATATTATGAAAGAAGAAAGATCAAGGAACCAGAAGATATAATTTTTATTTAGAAAAGGCAAATTAATTACTAGGCAGAGCAAGGTTGAAAAGAGCCCAAATTGGGCCTCGCTTGCACGTCACATAATTTTTCGACCGCCGCAAAGCGGCAGTTTGTGGTACCTAATGATAGTTTAAAATAGAGTGGTTGATAAGGGGCATCCTTGGCACACCCTCTTTTAAACCTCAAAAGTTAGGTTGCTTTAACCAACACTGCGTGTGAAATTAGCATAGAGGCTTTTGATGTTGGAAATAACGCACGTAGGGATTCCATTAACCCTCATTATTTTTGGTAGGCTGTCCCTGTTTATGTTGTCAAACGCGTTTTCAAAACCAACAAAGTTTATATACAGCTGTCTATGTCATTTTGCGAACTGCTCTATTATGTTCCAGAGAGTGAAGATATGATCTGCACTTTGCCTGTTTCTTCTTAATCCTGCTTGTTCCTTTCTCAGTTTATTGCTCTTGAAGTTCTTTCAATAATTATCCTTCCCAATATTTTGATGAGAAGTGATAGTAGAGTAATTCCTCTCCAGTTGTTGCAGTCTGTGAGACCACTCTATTATTAGTTTGTTCTAATGGCTCTGCTGCTAATTCAGGATCTTTTTTAAGTAGCTCTGCATTTAGGTTGTCATAGCCTGGAGCTTTTCCGTTCTTCAACCTTTTGATAGCTGTGATGATTTCCTCCCTTTGATAGCTGTGACGATTTCTTCTATTTGATAGTTACCATCTCAGGGGTGCACTCCCATAGTCAGTTATGACTAGAGGAGGCTACTAGTTTCATCGATAAGTCTGCTCACCCTAGATGATATGAAGTTGGTATATTTTTTGTTAAGTTGTCTTTTGGTGTTTCTTTTTTTAATATTTACATCTTTTTAGGCTGCTGACTTATCTTTTATTCTTCTAAGAAAATCTTAAATTTGGCTCCTGAAATGTTAGAACATTAAACAAGCAATGGAAAACTGCACTGGTGGCAGCAGAAATGGTAAGAGAAATAGTGGGAGACCAAAAGAAAAATACACAGAGTAGGGAACTGGAGACATGTGAAATGGGTAAAGAAGACATAGAAAGACCCAGGACAGAAAAGACGGGGTGTATTTGTTGAAGGCCTATGCTCCAAAGGGAGCTGAAAGGCACATGATGATGATGATTGAGTGTCAGGTTTTCATCTTTCCTAAGGAAATAAACATTGCCGGATATCAAAATTATTATTCTCACGTACGCGCACACACATAAAATCAATAATAAAGTCTTATTTTGGCAGCAAGGCAGATGATGGTGATAAATATGAACATGGCACAATTTATTATGATTGGTATGATTATTGTATCTTATCAGGTCATAGCGACAGTGTGTGCTGCTTTTACTGTGGATTTTTACTCAAGCTGAAGAACTGGAGAAGTGGAACACGCATACTGCACAAACATAACTGTGAGTTTCTTCAGATGAAGCTGAGAGATAACATGGGTGGGGCAGGATTTCAGTCACGTACACCTCAAAACAGTGGACAGAATACAGGTATGAATTCTCATTCTTCTAGACTTACCAGGCTATATTCTTATAAGACTTTACAGTATTTTAGGCTCAATGGGCAATGTTCCGATAAAATTTAAAGAGATTTGAGGATCATGGGGAATCTTCTGGTAAAATATGACCAACACTTGAGGATTTGTGAGTGGTGTTCTGGTACTCTAGTTTTACAGAACTGATACTCTAGTTTTACTGTTCCATGTTCTGATAATGTTTTGAGGTTAATTACACCCTCATTGACTATTGAAATCATCCACACACTTCCAGGGATTCCCCCTGTGGTGAAACATGTTGAGAACGCAGCATTGTATACTAAGCTTGGAGTAGTTACTTAAGCCCCAGATGTAACTCTGGCTTTTACCTGGTTGCCTGCATGGAAGAGGATCTGACTATGGACGCAGGGGGAGCTGAGAAGTGGCTCTGTGTAGGATGTGACGATTCTTTGGGAGAGCTTAGAACCAGAGCACAGTATTTTAGCTCTTCAAATTTGGAGAGCCCCCTTGCATTGCAGGGAATGCACAGTATGCCACATGCTTATTTCTGCTAGCCAGATGTGACGATCCTTTAAATGCAAGCCACGTTTGAGAAACTGGAGCTCATGACTTCAACTCAGCATGTTTTGGATTGACAGAAAAACCTAGATCTACAGTGTAGATAATACCAAGGAGTCTTAAACTTAGTTTTGGCTGCAAAAGAGCGAATAGATCAGCAGCCCTAGTTAAACAAGAACAACTTAAATTTGATTTCATCGTTCTGTATCCTCGTGGAATTTGAACTGAGACTTTAGACTCACTGTTCTGTGGTCTAACAAGGTAAAGGTAGTCCCATAGCAGATACTGCCACAAAAGAGCGAAGTGTTAGAGATTTCATTCTACTATATAAGGTTAGGTGACCAGTTCCCTTTCTCACTGCCTTTGTCTTCCCTAACTCAAGAGCAGAGTCTGGTACCCATTTACATCTGGGTTGACTGGAATATGATGGTACTAGGTTTCAGTCCTAGAATCTCTGTAACTTCAATGCCAAAACACAAATGAAGCTAGAGACTTCACCATACTAGGTACAAAGAGGTGGGTCCCTTCCTCGGTGCCTTTGCCTTCCTTAACTCAAGAGTAGAATGAGGTAACCAATTACAGTTTGGATTTTGATCCTGGAACCCAGTAACTGTGTTGTGAGAGGAAAGCACTGTAACAATTTAGCCATTCGGATGCTCTTCTGTGTTCTGGTGGAATGTAACTGAGCCCTTAGGTCAGGGTTTCTTAACTTGTAATCCACAGACCCCTTGGGGGTCCATAAATGAATTCTAGGAGGCCTGTGTACATAGCCTAAAATTAAAAATTTTAAATTATGCTTTTATGAACAAGTTTTCCAAGAATTGGCCCATAACCTTCGTCGGACAATCAAAGAGGTCCATGTCACCAAAAAGGTTGAGAAACTCTGCTTTAACTGAGACTTTACACTGATTGTTCAATTGGAATTTAACTGAGACTTTACACTGATTGTTCAGTTGGAATTTAACTGAGATTTTACCCTGATTGTTCAGTTGGGATTTAACTGAGACTTTACACTGATTGTTCTGGTGGAATTTAACTGAGACTTTACACTGATTGTTCTGGTGGAATTTAACTGAGACTTTACACTGATTGTTCTGGTGGAATTTAACGGAGACTACACTTATTGTTCTGTTCCATTAAAGTTTAACTAATGTCAAGCTGAGAGTTCATGGCGCTGGTGAGGTTTAATTGTGACTGTGACTTGATCATTGGATCAGTATGGGCAGTAAAATGGTTAAATATAGCGGAGACTTCAGAGCTTAATGTTCTCTATTCCATCTTTATCAGCTTCCTGTGGAGCATAGACCTTCAACTAATTAATATTAGATTTTACTTTCCAGTGTCATTCTTTCATGTTCTTTATTTCCATGTCTTCTTTGTTCTGTTATGCATGTGATTTTGGATCTCTTTTTCTTTTACCTTGATGATTCCAGAACAAGGATTGCCTTGTAATGCTAACAGCTGATTTTCTCAGCGTGTATTGTCCAGCGCCAATGTCTTTTCATCATCTCATGTTCAACTGGTGTTTGTCTGGTTCTTTCTGTCAGTTCCATATTGGAGATCTTGTCATAACATTTTAATATGTATATTATGCTCAATCACCAATATGGAAGCCTGTAACTTTGTGGTTATAATTTTTTGTTCCGTGTGTTTCATAGCCATACAGTGGGACTGCCTTGACATTTGTGTTCAAATTTCTTGTGTTAGATTTGATTTCTTTTATTTCCATATATACTACTGGACAAAAGTTAAGGACCGCAATTCAGTTTAGACAAGGTTTATATAATTCTTCCTGAGCAGGGTCGATTTTCCAGATGTCCGGTAGCTTAAAATCTCTCAAGAAGTCTCTGAATGGTAGAGTGGGACACTGCTAAATGTCTTGCAACATGACGAACAGATTGACCATCCTGAATCCATGCCATGGCTCGACCACGGTCTACAGTGCTGAGACTTCTCCTTGGTGGCATGGTTAATGCAGTGATCATTTCGACCACTTGTCATACTGATTTATTGCATACCAACAGTGAACACTCTTTACCGATGATCATTTTCCACTGCATTCAAATTCAACTCACTTTTTCACCTTTTGAACTAGTGGGGCGTGTTACAAAAACCACGAGTTTTTGCAGCAACAATGGCAATTTTCACATGCGGGTTAAAGTGACCCAGTTTTTTGACATTTAAAAAAAATTAACCTAGTGCACACAGAAATATGTATACACATTTCTCTGAGCTCAGTTTTAATGACATTTTCACTTGTCTTTACAGTTTGCCAATCAATTATATAAACCTTGTCTAAACTGAATGGCGGCCCTTAACTTTTGTCCAGTAGTATATTTTCTAGTGCAGTAAAAGACCTCTTGCATTCTGTGTCCTTATTTTGATACCACTGTCCATTTATCTCGCTAAAAAAACTACTAGAAGTAATGAATGTAAGCTGATAAGAAAGTATAGGGTCAAAAATATGGAAAGAAATAATTGTGATTCCAGTACTTAACTCATTAACTACCGCAAGCCGCTGTCAGCGGCTCACAACATAATCACATTTGGACCGCAAGCCGCTCAGGGCGCCAATCTAATTTTAGTAATAAAACGAAAGAAAAATGTACTGAAACACTCTATGATCTGGTTCGAGATTTTAAGTTGCCACCGGAAAACAAATTCCCAAAGCATGGTTGTTATAGAACACTGAAAAATTAATATTATGTTCATATTTTTCAGCGTTTTGGGTTAGTTACCAAATCGTGTAAAACTGTTTATCGTGGCATCTAATGCTAGGACTACAAAAAATGCGTGTCCATCTCGTCTAACGGCTGAATAGGATAGAAACATGTTTCAACAATTGACTGAAAGATCTAGCGACGAAGACAAGAGTGAAAACGGTGTGCACATTGATTGAAATTGTGATTTTGATAGAGATGGGGCGCAAGCAGTTATAATTGTGAAAATATTGCAAGTCCTCGGCCATCGGAGGGCCGTTAAATAGCAACAACCTCTATTAGAGTTGCAACTAATGTTTATTGTAATAGTACATTCATTTATCTTTAAAATGACGTGTAATTCATACAAATCTGTAAACAATTACGAAAACTACAGCTTACTTTGTGCAAACACCTACAGGATGAAAATGGGAAAAAAATTTAATTCGGCCACAGTGTGTTTTTTAATTCGGTAGTTAATGTGTTAAACCTGGAAAAGATCAAACAAAAAGTGGCATCAACAAATCTATCGGCTTACTCAATAGCACAGGCAATAGATGCAAAAATTACTCAATTCCAGACTTGTGTGGCACTTAGAAAACAGTGGATTTACACCTAAACATGCTGGTTTCAGACAAAAGTGTCAATAAGGGACCATGTGCTATATATCACCAAGGATACAGATGCTGTCAAGAAAAATACACACACTCTGGCAGTCTAGGTAGACGTGGAGAAAGCATTTACTAAAGTATAGAGAGCCGAGATAAAGCATAAACTACTCAAATATGAAAACATGGCTACAATACCAAGAAACTTGCTGCAAAACCAAATAAAACTTAGCAACAAATTTTCTCACAAGTCATGATTAGTCATCTAGATCAAATTGTTTAATTTTGCCATCCCACATGTAGGAAAGTCTTTGAAAAAAGGAAAGTGACTTTCGACAGAGAAAACCAAATGAAATCTGTAATTCTGGTTCACTTCTGTCACCTCAGAGAATGTCCAGACTTTGCACTAGGAATGTTAAGACACCATAAATAATGTAGAACTGCACATGTAGCAGCCCCCCCCCCCCCCCCCCCCCCCCCCAAAAAAAAAAAAAATAAATAAATAACATCTTAGGACTGTGTGAAAAAAAGATCACAACAGGAAATTTAAAAAAAAATAACACAGGCTATATGGTGCTGTTCTTGGGATATAAAAAAAATAAGGTACACCTCACATTAAAAGTTTGGAATGTAATGTGAAGTCACAATTTAAATGGAAGGAAAAAGCAGTGGCCTTATTTCTAGATGTTTCTAGGGCATATGAAGAGTGCTGGACAAAAGGCATGCACTTAAGATACAGATGATGGGTAAATAGGGAAAAGAATATAACTATTTAGAACATTCTTACAGGACAGATGTTTCACTGGTCATGTAAATAATTATAAGACAGAGTAGTATCAACTACTCAATCTATCAGCTTACTCAATAGCACATTACTTATAAATATAGAAGTGTGAAGAAAAGACAGACCTAGGGAACTGCAAAATATAGTCAAACAATATTTAACACGAACAAAGGTTAATATATAGTGGTTGGGAATGTGAAGGTCTGATGCTGTTCTTACAATGCATATGACTTTTAACGGGTGAAAGTCAATTAACTATCCGTTAAAGTCAGTTATTTGTTCTCGAATGTATTCAGCTTGTTCTCCAATGATTTTGTTATTTTCCAACTCTCACAGCCGTATGTTAACACTGAGATAACATTTGAATTAAACAGACGAAGCTTGGTATGTATATTCAATGATCGTAATTTCCAAATGTTAGATAATCTATTGAAGGCGCTAGCTGCCAAAGCAATTCTAGGATGGATTTCTCTTGTTGTGTCACCATCCTGAGTCATTTTACTGCCTAAATAATTGAAACTTTCAACTTTCTGTAGTTTTTCCCCGTTCAAGATTTCATAGCTTTAGTTTTAGAGGCATTTATTTGGAGACCAATTTTAACCGAGAGATGACACAAATTATTTATTGCTTCTTGGGATTGTCTTGGTGTTGAACTTAAGAATGCTACATCATCTGCGAAATCCAGGTACCCCAGGAATTTTCCATTTGTCCATTTTATACCCAATTGTTCATTGTGGGTATAGTTTCTCATAACCCAATCAATAGCTATTCCAAAAAGTATTGGTGTCATAATACAGCCTTGTTTCACCCCTGTTTCTACTGTAAACCATTCTGTATTCCCTTTATTTGTTCTAACACAACATCTTGCATTGTCATATAGCGCTTTGATTATATTCACATATTTTGTTGGAAAACCATAGATTGTAAGTACCTTCCACAATGATGGGCGGTGTAGACTATCAAAGGCTTTTTGAAAATCGACGAAGGTGATAATAAGTGGCGATTGCCTTTCCACTGATTCTTCTATAATTGTTCTTAGTGTGAATATTTGATCAATACATGATCGTTTCGGCCTGAACCCCGCTTGTTCTTCTCTGATCTTTTCGTCAGCATGCAATTTAAGTCTTTCTAACATCATGCAACATAATAATTTTCCAGGTACTGATAATAGAGATATACCACGCCAGTTATTACAGTCTGATAAATCACCTTTCTTCGGTAACTTTACAATAATACTGTCTTTCCATTGTTGTGGTGGTTGTTCTTCTCTCCATACTTCATTTATAATATGAGAACAAATGTCTTAGAAAACTCATGAACATCAGTTGGAAAGAATTCAAGACTAATCGACAAATAAGAGAAGACTCTAGGCAGAAATATGTCTCCGACTATATAAGGAAAAGACGATGGTCATATATCGGTCATGTCCTACATGGGCCTAAATAATGTGCAAGAGTTAAGAGGAGTGGCGTCACAACGAACAACCTGGAGAGCACTGGTTTCTGCCTTATGCGCCGTGTTTGGCGCTTAAAGAATTTATTATTATTATTATTATTAAAGTCAGTTATATAACTGGAACCACCAGGCCTTTACACCCTTCCACCTTAATATTATTCTTGTTCAGAGTTTCTGCTTGATTATTTTTTTTTAAATAACATACAATCATAATTGGTAATTGTGATGTTCCCTATGTACAATGATTTGACAAATGTGATGCATCTTTCTCATGTTGGCAGTTGTTCACATTATTTGGAATTGAAAACAATATATATCCTAATTATAAGCCATCAGAGGTTGGACGGGATATTTTTCTTCATTAATTTAAAAAAAAAAAAAAAAAAGATAGCTCGGAACTACTCAAGGATGTGTACTGTCTACAAACATTTTTACTACCATTATTGCGAATGATTAATTGAGAACTTAGAGACTGAAAAAAAAACAGACAATTGCAATTTACAGTTGACACAGCAATGTTGAGCGTTGAGAAAACATCATTCACATTCATCAGTTGTACAGATTTATGTTGAGACATAATCTTTATTAAGAGATACCCCTTGGAATATAATTGCCTGCTGGGGTTATCGGTGGTTTTCTATTGCCTACCGGGGTTTGTTCACAGGGATGCTCCACTAGCCTCAGAAGCAACTCAAACTGGCAAGGCGGTGGAGGCTTGGGAAGTTTTAAGGCACTTTTCGCATACCTGGCAGTAAGGGTTGCCAGTTTGGCTGTTTAGACACCAAATTCCACAAATCTGGCTTTTTTCACAATTTTCATCTGGCAGTTTTCATTAAGCATAAAAGTTTTTTTTGTAGAGATAGCTGTGCTACTCACTATACCAGCTCACTTTCCATAACTGCTGTCCATTGGCCCACAGCTGCTGAGGCAACTGCTGTGCATAATTTGTGGAGGATTTTCACTATCTGCTGCCTGTGAATCACTGGATTGGGGATGGCCAACCCACATTCCCAGGTCACTGTACCAGATATTATAAGAATAGAGGAAATTAACTCTTAGTATACGAGCTGCCTTTCATGACTACCATTACAGATTTTGCAATAAATAATTTATTTATAAAGATAACATAAGTGTTATATATCAAAATGTGAAGAAATGAAACCCCTATATCATGCACGTAACTAAATTGTTCAGTGGTTTTAAACATGCATTCAGCTATAAATTTTCGCTATTGACGGGGATCGATCATCGGCCACTCTAGAAGGCCGCTCGTATACTAAGAGTTAAGTCTGTTAGAGACTTTGGAATGAAAATAGTAACAAACAATGGATACAAACATGATGATCTTCTAAATTCCATATTTGTAGCATTTCCAAAGAAACCTGGAGCCACCATATATGAAGACCATCACACCATTAGCTTTATGAGTCAATGGCAATCATGAAAAAACTTGCTGGCAAGCTTGGGGAGTGGACGAAAGAGTACTAAAGGGAAGCTATACACTGGATGAGTGAGACCAGTACTAGAATTGCAGCATGATCAACAGCAGCCAAGTCAGAACTTTGATAAAATAAACAGAATCCAAAACTAAGTAATGAGAATAAAAATAGTGGGCATGAAGTAACACCCACTTATGAGATCAAAATGATTACATACCTCCAGCCAATGGAGGAAATAAGAGATAGCAGAGCCTATCAACAATCCAAGAAATTCAGGAGGCTGACTGGCCACACAATGTACCAGAGGATAAATGGTTTTGGAAGGGGAAGACTGAAGTGAAGCAACTTTGTAGAATTAATAAAAACAAAGATAAGAGCAGACCCAGTAAATGACTATCAACAACCAAGGCTGTCTGCACTACACACAAGCTTCCTATCTGGAATCATAAGCATTTCCCTGAAATGATAGGACCCATTCCTGGTATTGAGAGAAAGAACAGCCAGATGGTAATAGAAAGAAAATCCCTAACCATAAAATACATAGAGAAACATTACGCAAGCCACACCAGGACCCATGCTTACACAGACAGCTCAGCAATTAATACTAGATTGGCCATGGAGAAATTGTTCTGGGTTTAAAAAAAACATTGCTAGTGGCAATAGGAACATTCTCAAGCAACTTCGGAGCTTCTGCAGAAGCAGAGGCCCTGTAAATTGTACCAGAAGTCCTGATGGCAGAGGAAAGCACAGAGAGAGATGTAAGTTTCTTCACACATGCGCTATCAGTAGTTACAGCACTGAGGAGTAAAATAAAAATGCAGACCTAAGCGACCTAAGAGCAACACTAAAAAAAGTCAGTGTTTCAATAGAGTTGTAATGCAGTGGATCCCATCACATTGCCACATCCCTGGCAATGAAGAGGCTGATAGATTGGCAAAGGAGGTTGGAAAGCTACTTAGACTGACATAAGCATAACTTATGAAGAGACCAAGAGTTTCATCAGAAGCAGATACACAAACAAGTAGGAAGCAAATCATCAAGGCCACCAGAATAACAATGCAAATTACCAGCTTAACAGAAATGAAAGAGTGGTAATCTTCAGGCTCCATACAGGCCACAACAGACTGAGATACCATCTATTCAAGAGCTAAAGATAAGAACAACTGATAAGTGCAACTGGCACTGATAAAATGTTTGGTTTTTAAGGACTATATTCATTGCACACAGACAACTCCATCAGTGCTCCAATCTCCTCCCTTAGATCACACGAGCATCTTAGCACAGTGCATGAACTCCATAGCACCGGTGAGAACTGATAAAATGACAGCTGAAAATCTGCAAATGTGTCCAACATATGAAGAACAGAGAAAGCACATATGGCCGTCACCTGTACCCCTCCTGGATGAACTCTATGGAGATAACGACAATCTCAGGACTTTCTTAAACTTGACTTCTAACAGTGTGCAAAGAAGGAGAAGAAGAAATGACCAAAATACTATTAAATATCTTTATCACGAGCAGAGCGAGAGGTACAATAAAACCAGAATTGGTGATAAACAGCATCTATATGAACAGGGTTTGGATGAAATCTGTAGAGTTATATATAAATCTTTCTGCCTATATAAATTCAGATGCCCCATGATAGTTTCCATGGTCTCTGAACAGGTAAAGAATGAATAGAACTAATGCTCCTTCAGACACATCGTAAAACAGCTAACATGAGGTTGGCAACCTGATCATGTAAATTAGATTGCTATATAAACCATAGCTGCAAGAGTTTGTGCTTTGGTGTTGGCTTCCTCGAGGGAGACGTCTGCAATGATGGTTCCATGCTTTATAGGAAGTGAAAAAAAAGAGATGATGATGATAATTCATTTGTTGAAATTCACTTTCCAAATAGATTTAATTTTTTTTATATTTTTAATTGTTACTTAATGGGATGAGCTTCCGATTGACAGAATGGTTAGAGTGCTGGTCTATGCGGCAAAGGTACCGGTTTTGATTAACATTATCATCACGCTGCAGTCTACCCAGCTGTAAATGGGTACCTAACTTTGCTCTTGAGTTAGGGAAGGAAAAGGCAGCGAGAAAGGGAACTGGTCACCCCATCTCTCAGTACTGGACCTAGTATAGTGAAGTCTCAAACATGTCACTCCCTGTCGTGTGAAATTCTAATCCACATATATAAATTAAAAATTAAATGTAAAGCCTAACAAATAACTTCAATAAAAGGAAAGAAGAATGGTAAGGAACAGTGCTGTCACAATGACTGTACTCGAAATTCCCCTTGTTTTCTACTTCGTCTGCAAATTGTAATGTTTCACGTTGATAGTAAAAGCCTACTGCATCACTACACGCTTTCTTCAATAAAACGTGTACTGCATTTCTAAGAAAACCTTGAGCTAGGCACCCTGCGTAATGACCTAAATTAATACTTCCATTAATTTCATTTTATACACAGCGTGATGAAAAGACAGATGAACTTAGGATAGAGAGAAGGGAGGGCTGAAAGCAGGAACGCATGCAACGCTAACACGCGACTCGCGATACAATACTAATGCCACCCCTAACACGCGAAAGGCATCAAGCACTAACTTTTTTTTCAAATCGACAGTGATAAAAAACACTACCCATACGAGAGTTAGGTTTAAAAATTTACAAAACGCTTATTAGGAAACATGACATTCTACTGTTTTATGTCTAAAATCCTGACATTAGTCTGACAGTACAGCAGGACAGGTGGCGGTTCTAAACATAAAAAAATAAAAAATAAATACACGACTATCCTAGAAAATACATATTTTGAACGCAGCCACTTAGCTCCCTTAAATTTATATAATTGGGTTCCTTAGGACTTGCTGACAAATAATATGTTAAGTGTTACGCAAATAGTCTAGGAATTAACAAATTATAGCCAAAAGAAATAGTGAGGGTGTCAGACAACACCAAAATCAGAATCGCTCAGTGGCAGATTTTGACACCACCATTGTACGGGAAATAGGTCCCCATGTAAAATCCTATTTGATTGGATAGAAGTAAATGTAAGGCTAAACACGATTAGTCGGGCTATAAATACTATTTTTTTGTTGTTAGGGGAGACGGAAGGAAGGGTACTTTTTTGAAAAGCTGTGTAAACATGGCACGATTGGTTAGACCCGCCAATATAGTCAATTAGAAGCGTCAGTTCAGCACCACGTTTTCAAATAAACTTTCTAAAGCAACAGTGCGTTGAGATTCAGCTTATATTTTTCTAAATAAAAGCCTGAGACAGCGGCAGGTCGGATTTTGTGCCATATTCATTGCCAGTCAACGTAATTGTGTATTATTTCCATGAATTGTGGTAAGCTTGATATATTCAATATCTTTTTAATGAAAATTGTATGTAAATTGATAATTTATGTCTGTATATGTGTGTGGTTCAGTAGCGAACATGAGGCAAGGCATAAATATTGCTCCAACCTGAACAGAAAGTGTCGGAGAAAAGTAAAACTGCATGGAATTGCCAAACAGTACACTGACACCTATCTTATTGACTAGAAAGAACTAATGCTGGAATTGCAGAGGCGTGGTAACCATTAGGGAGGAGTATACTGGTGTAAATTGTTTCAGATGAAGATAGCAGTTGGCCTACCGCTCTGAACTCAGTGTTTGTTATGTATTGTGTTCAGTCTGGAAATAGATTATAAATTAGTTCTGAAATAGGAGGTACAACCTTCTTGTTTCAGGGACCGTGGTCCTAAAGTTATTGAGCAGCACCTGGTCTGAGCTTTGCTGAATCTAGAGGCTGACAGCATACTCCTGGGTCCAGATAGCGACCAGTGAGGTGTCTCCAGAACACAGGGAAGCTATCGAGCAGAGGAGACTTTTCCTGCCGCCATCACGAAAGATAAGCTTTGGTGGCCATGGAGCTCAACATTATGTGTCCCCCCTCAAAACTTGACATTATAGTAAAACAGAGGGTCAATACATTGTTTAAATTGATAGGAACTGGGAACTTTTCCCCATACTATTTCCAAGATAAACAAACACTTGAAGTCATGATGACAAATAACAACATAGCTTGAAAACCAAAACCAGTATTACCTCATAGTACTACTACACAACTGACACACATAGGATAATACTAATACAATATGTCACTACAAGGTTCATATTTATAAATTATGTACATATAAATTGTGATTACATTTGATTGTGATTCCTGGTTCACTGTGTAGTTGAATCAGGATATATATATATTAGTGAAAGTAATTAATACATATATATTTGAAACTTTACCAGTGACTCATTTAAGATAGTCTTATAGAGTGTTAAATGTGTGTGAATGTCACAGTGTTGTCAAGTGTGGTGGAATAAATTAAATTGTTTATCTGTCTGTTGTTGTTGTGACATACACTTCATCATTTACATAACCCTAGACATTCAACGTAGTCATCACAATATTCCAGAATAATTCTGACTGAGGTATAAATGTGGTAGCAAGTAAGGTGATCTGTAAAACACTACACCTATTAGATACAGATACCTTCACAGCTGATCTCAGTCAATACACTAAGTCCCCTATAAGTATTTATATCATCCCACTTTACCACATATATTGGGGTCTCGCTCCCGGGATATTGAACTTTCTCCTAGTATATATATTGGGAATAATAAGAATTAAAAGGTATCCTTGGGTGGAAATAAATAACGTTGAGCTCTCAGTGCCTGTGGTGTCCTTGGATAAGTAATTATAGATTGTATTGTTTAGTTAGACATTACATACATTTACCTGTTAGAAAATGGCTGACTTGGCAAAATTTCAATCTGCTGCTGTGCAGACTGCAAAAGAGTTAGGAATGGACGGGCAAATTATGATTGCTTATGTCACTGCTGAATGTGACAAATATATTGAACGGGAAGAAAGAAGATTAGAAAAAGAGGCCGAAAGAAAATTAGAATCTGAAAGGTTGGCCGAAGATAAGAGGTTAGAGGCTGAAAAGGAAATTAAGAAGTTACAATTTGAGGCTGAGACTAAGAGGCTGCAGATTGAGGCTGAGGCTAAGAAATTGGAGGCAGAAAGAGAAGAGAAGAAATTAGCTGCAGAAAGAGAGGAAAGAAGATTGACTGCAGAGAGGGAAGCAGAAAGAGAGGAAAGAAGATTGACTGCAGAGAGGGAAGCAGAGGATAAGAGATTACAAAGGGAGCACGAGTTACGACTAAGGGAGTTTGAGTTTCAAGGCCATGCTCCTGACAATGGTGCCAGTCCCTTTACCTCCGATGCTACTGCTAGTCAGGGAGCCTCAACCTCAGCTATGAACTTTCATTTAGATCATTTTGTTGAGAAGGAAGATGATATTGAGAGCTATCTAAATAGATATGAACTATTAGCTACCACATACGGGTTAGAGAGAGAAAGGTGGAGCTTAAAGTTATCTCAAGGGCTTCGTGGGGCAGCTTATGAAGTTTTTGCCAAAATGAACAGAGGTGATCAAGAAAATTATGACATGCTAAAGCAGGCTCATTTGTTAAGATATGAAAAGAACGCAGAATTTTATAGAAAAAAATTTAGGAATGCTAAACTACTGTCAGGTGAAACCTATCACCAGTTCTCTGCACGGTTAGAGACATACTTGGAGAAATGGACTTCTCTGGGGAAAACCCAAGATCTTAAGGAAATGGTCCTTATAGAACAATTAAGAGAGTCCATGGCTCCAGACCTGAGAAAGTTTCTCATGGAACAAGGTACAGAGAGGCTGGGTGAGTTGCTAAATGTTGCTGAAAGGTATCAAGCAGCTCAGGCAGAAGTATCAGGTAATAAAAAGAAACAGGTGGAAAATTTTAGGGCACCACAGAACTTTAATAAATTTGATCCTAGAGATCAAAACAAAGGTAAGCACCAATTTGATAGGCCACGGTATGAAAATAAAAATAAAACCCCACAATTCGATGAAAGGAAATATGATGAAAGAAAATCTTACAACCAAGGAAAGAGATGGTGTAAAAATTGTAAGATGAACAATCATGACACTGACCATTGTAGAAGGAAACCTCCTCATTGTGCTGCTATGACATCTGGAAAAAAGGGAAAAAAGGTCAAACCTGCGGAACTACAGGAACCATACCATCCCCCAGTGTGTGAAGATGTCATCTGTAATGGTGTCACCATAAGGTGTTTATATGATACAGGGTTAGATTATGATTCCGTTGTGAGTTCTCACCTGGTGCAGGCAGATCAATACACCACAGAAACAGTGGAGATTCAAACTGCAACCAAGGATGTAGCTACCATGACAATTCCCGTCGCCCGGATAAAGGTGAAAACGCGATATGTGGAAGGAATTATAAAAGCAGTAGTGATAAATGAGCCAATCTACCCTCTGATATTGGGGTGTAGATATGTCTTCTTGGGGAATCCCAAGAGACCTGTGATATTGGCAACAGTGCAGACCAGATCACAGTCTAAAAAGGAGGAGGATAATCCAATAAATACTCATCCAGATGAGATGAGGAAGGCACAGGTGGAGGACAAAACACTCAAGCCGTGTTTCAAGAAGTTGCCCAAATCTCATACACCTCCAGGCAAGGGAGAATTTTATATGAAGAACAAACTGATTTATAGGAAGGCTGGATCTGAATCCAATGGTCACGGACAGCTGGTCCTTCCCACTTCATATAGGACTAAAGTGTTGGAACTAGGGCATGCGATTCCCTTCAGTGGTCATATGGGGATCAGCGCAACAGGACAGCGTATAGCTTGTCACTATTTCTGGCCAGGGATAACTGAAGATATCAAACGATATGTAAAATCCTGTCCAGAGTGCCAACGAGTAGCACCTAA
This sequence comes from Oreohelix idahoensis, assembly GCA_024509875.1. Classification (NCBI taxonomy): domain Eukaryota; kingdom Metazoa; phylum Mollusca; class Gastropoda; order Stylommatophora; family Oreohelicidae; genus Oreohelix; species Oreohelix idahoensis. Next base: position 34,261 of record JAMPIV010009350.1, on the reverse strand, counting down.
GCATTGGACTGCACCAGCAACTCTGGGGGAAATGCCCATAGTGGGAACACCCTTTGAGAGAGTTGCTGTGGATCTTGTGGGACCTCTCACTCGAACTAAGAGAAGGAACAGCTACATTCTGACTCTGGTGGACACTTGTTCTATGTGGGGAGAGGCGGTAGCCCTGTCATCGATTGATTCTAAGCATGTCGCAGAGGCATTACTCACAATTTTCACAAGGTTAGGCTTTCCCAATCAAATCTTGACTGATAATGGCTCTCAGTTCAAGGGGAAACTAACTGAAGAAGTTTTCAGGATCTTCCAGGCCAAACACTTCCATTGTAGTGTGTACCACCCCCAAGGGAACGGCCAAGTGGAAAGATTTAATGGCACGTTGATGTCAATCCTGAGAAAGTTGGCACACGAAAAAGCAGATACGTGGGACCAGTACCTTCACGCCGCCCTCTTTGCTTATCGGGAGGTACCCCATAGTTCAACCGGTATGGCCCCGGCAACATTATTGTTTGGAAGGCCAATAAAAGGTCCACTCGAAGCTCTGTTAAGAACGTGGACTGATGAAAAGGCAGAGGAAAATATTACGTCCTCATACCAATATGTGAATGAGCTGACCACTCGTTTAAAAACTGGCTGGAAACTTGCCAATGAAAATTTGAGACAAGCCAGGAAGAAACATGCTGCCTATTATAACAGGAAAGCTAAAGACAGAGATTTGGCTGTGGGAGAGAAGGTACTGCTTCTTCTCCCCGGTAGTCAGAATAAGTTACAAATTGGATGGCAAGGTCCATATACAGTTCTAGAGAAGGTGTCTAGAACCAATTATAAGATAGATAAGAAGGGGAAAGAAAAAATCTATCATGTGAATCTCCTGAAGAAATATTTGGAAAGAGAACATCAGGAAGAGACGCTCTTGTTGACCTTGTCCATTGCCATGGAAATGAAAAAGGAACCACTTTCATCATTTGAATATCCATTACACCCCTGTGAGACAGCGGCATAGGTGAAAATCAGTACACATTTAACGAAAAATCAGAAAGAGAGAGTGCAACAGGTTCTAGATAATCATGCAGAGGTGTTAACAGACCGACCGGGGCATACAAACTTATTGGAATATGATATGAAACTGATAGACCCCACACCTGTCTGTATGAAACCCTATTCGATTCCTTTTGCTAAGGAGAAAGCTTTGAAGGAAGAGATAGACTATTTGTTGAAGGAAGGAATTATTTCACACAGTGAATCTGCGTATAGTTCCAGTGTGGTACTCTTAGAAACCCTCTGGAGAACATAGACTCTGTATAGATTACAGGAGACTGAATGCTATTACAGAAGGACAGGTGGATCCATTGCCGGATACAAATCAGTTGTTTGCCAGGCTAAATAAAGCTAAATATTTCTCAAAAGTGGACCTGAGTAAAGGATACTATCAGATTCCAGTAAAGCCTGAGGTTAGACCATACCTAGCTTTTAGTACCTCAGAAGGACACTATGAGTTTAACAGATTGCCATTTGGATTGAAGAATGCGCCTAGTGTCTTCTCTAGAATGATGAGAAAATTATTGGACCCTCTGAATAACCCATGCATCACAAATTTCATGGATGATATCCTTTATAGCAACAGAAACATTTGAGGAACACATTGATTCTCTGAACATGCTGTTTAATCGACTTAAAGAAGCGAATTTGACAGCCCGACCAACCAAATGTTGTGTTGGATGTAAAGAATTAGAGTTCTTGGGACACACAGTTCATCAGGGAAACATGACCCCTGACCCCAAGAATTTAGAGAAATTAAAGAAAGCCCCAAGACCACAAACCAAGAAAGACGTGAGATCCTTTGTCTCATTATGTGGTTTCTACCAAAAGTATATCAAAAACTTTAATTCCATATGTGCACCGTTAACTGATTTGACACGTAAAGGACATCCCGATCGAATTACATGGACTCCACAATGCGAATTCGCTTACCAGGAATTGAAGGAAAAACTCACATGTAAACCTATTTTGAAATTACCTGACTTAAGTCAAGAATTCATTGTAAGGACGGATGCCAGTAATATTGGGTTAGGTGCGACTCTGCTACAGAAATCAGATGCATTGGATGGGGAATTAAGCCCAGTGGCATATGCTAGCAGAAAGTTGAATAAAGCTGAAACCAATTACTCAACTAGCGAAAAGGAATGTCTTGCAGTAATATGGGCGATAAAGAAATTCAATATTTATCTGTATGGGAAGGCATTTAAGTTGCAAACGGATCACAAACCCTTGTCGTTTCTAGCGCAGGCTAGACATGAAAATTCTAGATTACTCCGTTGGTCATTACTGATGCAGCCATATGAGTTTAGCATAGAGTATATAAGTGGAAAAACAAATCTGGGAGCGGATTTTTTAAGCCACCATCCGTGTGATGAGAATCACCCTAAGCCCCAGGAAAGATAATAAATTTCTCTATGTGTATATAGAATTATAGACTGACATATAACGTCTGTTTCAAGTGGGGAGAATTTGTCATGTGAAATTCTAATCCACATATATAAATTAAAAAGTAAATGTAAAGCCTAACAAATAACTTCAATAAAAGGAAAGAAGAATGGTAAGGAACAGTGCTGTCACAATGACTGTACTCAAAATTCCCCTTGTTTTCTACTTCGTCTGCAAATTGTAACGTTTCACGTTGATAGTAAAAGCCTACTGCATCACTACACGCTTTCTTCAATAAAACGTGTACTGCATTTCTAAGAAAACCTTGAGCTAGGCACCCTGTGTAATGACCTAAATTAATACTTCCATTAATTTCATTTTATACACGGTGTGATGAAAAGACAGATGAACTTAGGATAGAGAGAAGGGAGGGCTGAAAGCAGGAACGCATGCAACGCTAACACGCGACTCGCGATACAATACTAATGCCACCCCTAACACGCGAAAGGCATCAAGCACTAACTTTTTTTTCAAATCGACAGTGATAAAAAACACTACCCATACGAGAGTTAGGTTTAAAAATTTACAAAACGCTTATTAGGAAACATGACATTCTACTGTTTTATGTCTAAAATCCTGACATTAGTCTGACAGTACAGCAGGACAGGTGGCGGTTCTAAACATAAAAAAATAAAAAATACACGACTATCCTAGAAAATACATATTTTGAACGCAGCCACTTAGCTCCCTTAAATTTATATAATTGGGTTCCTTAGGACTTGCTGACAAATAATATGTTAAATGTTACGCAAATAGTCTAGGAATTAACAAATTATAGCCAAAAGAAATAGTGAGGGTGTCAGACAACACCAAAATCAGAATCGCTCAGTGGCAGATTTTGACACCACCATTGTACGGGAAATAGGTCCCCATGTAAAATCCTATTTGATTGGATAGAAGTAAATGTAAGGCTAAACACGATTAGTCGGGCTATAAATACTATTTTTTTGTTGTTAGGGGAGACGGAAGGAAGGGTACTTTTTTGAAAAGCTGTGTAAACATGGCACGATTGGTTAGACCCGCCAATATAGTCAATTAGAAGCGTCAGTTCAGCACCACATTTTCAAACAAACTTTCTAAAGCAACAGTGCGTTGAGATTCAGCTTATATTTTTCTAAATAAAAGCCTGAGACAGCGGCAGGTCGGATTTTGTGCCATATTCATTGCCAGTCAACGTAATTGTGTATTATTTCCATGAATTGTGGTAAGCTTGATATATTCAATATCTTTTTAATGAAAATTGTATGTAAATTGATAATTTATGTCTGTATATGTGTGTGGTTCAGTAGCGAACATGAGGCAAGGCATAAATATTGCTCCAACCTGAACAGAAAGTGTCGGAGAAAAGTAAAACTGCATGGAATTGCCAAACAGTACACTGACACCTATCTTATTGACTAGAAAGAACTAATGCTGGAATTGCAGAGGCGTGGTAACCATTAGGGAGGAGTATACTGGTGTAAATTGTTTCAGATGAAGATAGCAGTTGGCCTACCGCTCTGAACTCAGTGTTTGTTATGTATTGTGTTCAGTCTGGAAATAGATTATAAATTAGTTCTGAAATAGGAGGTACAACCTTCTTGTTTCAGGGACCGTGGTCCTAAAGTTATTGAGCAGCTCCTGGTCTGAGCTTTGCTGAATCTAGAGGCTGACAGCATACTCCTGGGTCCAGATAGCGACCAGTGAGGTGTCTCCAGAACACAGGGAAGCTATCGAGCAGAGGAGACTTTTCCTGCCGCCATCACGAAAGATAAGCTTTGGTGGCCATGGAGCTCAACATTATGTGTCCCCCTCAAAACTTGACATTATAGTAAAACAGAGGGTCAATACATTGTTTAAATTGATAGGAACTGGGAACTTTTCCCCATACTATTTCCAAGATAAACAAACACTTGAAGTCATGATGACAAATAACAACATAGCTTGAAAACCAAAACCAGTATTACCTCATAGTACTACTACACAACTGACACACATAGGATAATACTAATACAATATGTCACTACAAGGTTCATATTTATAAATTATGTACATATAAATTGTGATTACATTTGATTGTGATTCCTGGTTCACTGTGTAGTTGAATCAGGATATATATATATTAGTGAAAGTAATTAATACATATATATTTGAAACTTTACCAGTGACTCATTTAAGATAGTCTTATAGAGTGTTAAATGTGTGTGAGTGTCACAGTGTTGTCAAGTGTGGTGGAATAAATTAAATTGTTTATCTGTCTGTTGTTGTTGTGACTTACACTTCATCATTTACATAACCCTAGACATTCAACGTAGTCATCACAATATTCCAGAATAATTCTGACTGAGGTATAAATGTGGTAGCAAGTAAGGTTATCTGTAAAACACTACACCTATTAGATACAGATACCTTCACAGCTGATCTCAGTCAATACACTAAGTCCCCTATAAGTATTTATATCATCCCACTTTACCACACTCCCCTACGGCAGTATTTGCTATGGGACTACCTTTATTCACATGGCTGCCGAAAAAAAGACATGCAGTGCAACATTTGAGAATGTATTTTAAAAGCGGCGTAACTAAATATATACATTTAAATTTACATTGTTTTCATCTCCCCTTTCCCAACTTTGTGTATTTCTAAGCAGCACCAGATACTGAGAGACCTCATGCCGCTGTTGCCCTACTAGAAAAAGAAAATTCTTTTCTCAGACAAAGTGTCATCTGCAAGGTGTGCTTCACAAACCCCGTCAAGGATCTCTTCTTGCCCTGTAGAGAACTTGTGGCATGTCAGGAGTGTTCCAAGCTGCTGACTGTTTGTCCATCCTGCAACCAAAAAATTGTAGCCACAGCGACTATATATTTTGGTTAACCTTTAATGATCTCTTCCTGCCCAGTGGTTTGCTTTGGTTTTTTAACCCTGCACTTGAAAACTTGTGTTTTTGTGTGCAAGGGATACCCGGTTCAACCCCGTGTGGGTTATAATTTGGGTAAATTAATATGAAATTAATATGAAACAAATATAAAGGTATGTTATCAGGCACTCGCAGGAAATAAAGAAGTAGAACACCAGACAACAGAAAAACAACAGACATGAGTGGCTTACCCAGGATTTGAACACTGGACCTTCCGTGCGACAACCCCGCCTAGCCATGCAAGCGAATCACACTATCCGCTCTGCCATCTACGCATCATCTAAAATGATGTTTCAATGGCAGGTCAATAGTGCGAACCACAATACACGACACCAGAAGTCCTCCATGGGCAGTTCAGCCTATTAATGACGCAATCACTTCCTGCGAGTGCCTGATAACATACCTTTATATTTGTTTCATATTAATTTCATATTAATTTACTGTTTACAGGCCTCAGGTTTCCCTCCCTTATTTATAATTTGGGTATATAGTATTCATTATTCCATATAGTGCATTACTTTGTTGTTTTTGTTGGCTCTTCCAGGCTGTAATTTATCTGCCGGTTGTTGTGGTAATGTTTAATGTCAATGGTGTTTGTAATGTATCTTCTTCCATGACACCATACTGCTCTCTCTCGCTATTGGCATCTTTTTATCTGCTGGGCTAAGAACTTCTGTCCTGTTTTGATTATTCCAGGCCATTAACTTGTGCGTCCAAAAAAATTATGGTCATGGTGATGACATATTTTGGTAAATCATTGATAATTCTTCCATCCCTGTGGAGAACGTGTGGCAAACTTGGAGTATCAAAGTTACTCACTCTCTATTGCTCTTTTGTTACCAGGGTCTGCAAGGGGAGCAAAGAATAATCACACTGTAGCAGTGTACACCATGCTCCTGCTGCAGCTTTAATACATACGTTACAAATACTCCACCTGGAGTGTTATTCTCCTATAAGACAGTGTTTAATGTATACATTACAATATACAATCAAACTTATGATAGCTTGGTAACGAACAAGTTTTCACTTCTAACAGTTTAATCTCACGCAAATACAAACATTGCCCACTACCTTTCAAGCGAAGCATAAACAATGTGTGATGATATATGTGAAATTGTATAGAATGATTCTCACACCTCGAGGTCATTTGAGGACAAATATAATTTAACAAGAGAAAGGGATGTAATGTTGATTGATGTTAATTACATTTAGGAAAAGGAATTTGATTTTAACCATAAGCACTGAACACCTGTGCATGTGAATGGGACATTGTTTATGTAGAAACATTTTGATTAATAGTTTTGTATTTTTTGTTTATGAGACAATTTGTAGAAGTGCAGTAGTGTCGCATATCTGGGCGGTGAGAAAGAGTCATTAGATTTAACAAAGCAGGCAGGAGCCGTGCTGGTGTAATGGTTACCACATTGCGCTGGCGAACAGGTGTTGAAGGTTCAAGCCCGGGCGTGGGCATTTGAAGAAGTGTCATTGACCAGGATTTTGAATGAATAATTTTTTTTGTAATTAATGTGTTTGCTACTTTTCTTTGTAGCACGCTCCTTTCAACCATCTACCATGTACATGGAGCTGTTGGTTATATCAGGACGTGTTTCCTTTATTGTAATATGTTTTTGTTTGTATTTATTTTATACTATATTATCTCTAGTAGGTATTTTTCCTTTTGTAGTTATAGTTCAAAATGGCTTTTTTATCCAAAATATGATATTTTCTAAGCTGGTATGTTTTTAATTTTCACTGGATGGTTTATTTGGTTAATCTGTATGTTTCTGGGTGGAGTCTTTCACCAGTGTGGACTACTGGCTCGGATCCTTATTTATTTTTTATATGTTAGCTTTAGTTTTTGTAATATTGTGTTTTATTAACTTTTGCACTTCTGATGTGGTCTTTGTGCCTGTGAGATTTTCTACACTCATTTCTACCTTGTGGTTACAACAGTATGTCTTAATGTTTTGCCTCTGCTGGTCATATTTTTTGCAGTCCACCAGAAAGTGTCTAATTGTGTTTGGTTCTTGACACTCTTCACATGTGGGTTCCTCAATCATGAAATATCCAGTTCCAAGCTTGAGCCTCAGCAATTTTTTATTAATTGGTATTTTTAGTTCATCTTGTATTTGACATTTTTTGCTTGGTTTTTTTAAGGATTTTATGTGAATGTCTTGCTTTTTTACTTTGGTCCCATGCTGTTATCCACTCTTTAGTTATTGCTTGAGCAATTAAGCTCTTAATTTCAAACTTCCCTAAGCCTACTTCAACTTTTTTATAGCTAGTTCTTCCCCCGTTGGCTTCTTTGTCTGCAAGCTCATTTCCTGCTATCCCCACATGTGATGGTATCCATGTTAGTGTTGCACTGCATCCTATAGTGTGCAGATATGTATTAACCTGTAGTATTTCCTCTATAATATCTGGCCTGCTACATTCATATCTGTTTCTGATAGCTAATACTGATGAAAGGGAATCTGTGAGAATGGTTACTTTATTTGGTGGGTTTTCTGCAGCATCCAACCTGCAAGTCTGGAAGGAAGAGCTGGAGAAGAGAGGGATGGTCATAAGCAGCTCTAAAACAAAATCCATGGTGATATCACGAGAAGAAAGAAAACATCAGATTAAGTTGGGAGAACAGGTCCTGGAGCAGGTCGACCACTTTAAATATCTTGGAGCTATTATAGACCGAAAGGGACGCATCAAAGAAGAGTTGGCCACTTGAAAAGCAGCGGTTGGGATACTTTTTCAGGCCATAAATCGAGGATTCCTCAGCAAGAAAGAGGTTGGTAAGAAAACGAAGATGGCTGTATACCGCTTCACCTATGTCCCAGTCTTGACATATCGATGCGAGTCATGGGCAATGACTACAACCCACAAAAGCCAGATCCAAACCTCAGAAATGAGGTATCTGAGGAAGGTGGTTGAAGTAACAAGAAGAGACATGGTCCGCAACCAGACGATACGTCAAGGCCTAAAATCCCACCCGCTGCAGATCCAAATAGAACAGTCCCAACTAAGATGGTTTGGCCATGTCTGCAGAATGGGAGAAGATCGGCTACCACAACAAGCATGGGAAACAAAGAGCCAGGGATCCAGACCTCCAGGACTACCCAGAGTCCGCTGGGAGGACAACATTAGACAATCTTTGAAGGACCGAGGACTAGAATGGAACCAGGCCAGGAAGAAGACAGTTTATAGAATAGTCTGGCGCTCTCTCTTCCAAACCTCTACACCTCACGGTAGAAGGGGAACGACTAAGTAAGTAAGTAAGGTATTGCTATTCCTGCTCCTAATTGTCCTTCTTCATCTTTTGACCCATCTGTATATATAGTTAGGCTATTATTTATATACCGTTCTATGTACTCTTAGTGCTTTACTTTTTGCTGAGATTATGTCGTTAGATTTGCTTATGATCTTTGATAAGTGGGAGTCAGTTTCTGGCACTTTTAATTCCCATGGTAGGATCTTTGCTTTATACTGAGCACTACTGTTTATCATATTAAATAGGTTTGGGTGTTGATTCACTTCATCCATTGTTTTCCACCCTGATGGGTATCTATTATGGTTTAATGGAATGTGGCCTACGTACTGGTTACCCCTATCAAAGGTTTTGTGTGCTGGGTGAGTTGGATCTTTTGCCATGTAGCTGAATCTCAGTTCTTTTCTCCTTAGCTCCAGGGGTATAATGTCTAGCGATATTTCTAATGCCTCTGCTGCTGTTCCCTTTGAGGCACCTGCTATTATTGACAGTGCCTGGTTTTGGACTGTGTCTAGCTTTTTCTTATTGCTCGGGGCTGCTGATGCATAGACAACACTGGCATAGTCAAGTTTGCCCCTAATAAATGATTTATAGAAGGTTAACATTGTCTTAATTGCAGGCTTCCCAACCACTTCCTTTCATATATCTTAGCATGTTAATAAGTCCCCTACTGCTTTGCACTAATAGGTCTATGTGTTTGTTCCAGTTTAGTTGCTGGTCTAGTACCATACCAAGAAATCTAGTTGATTTTGCTGTGCATACTTTTTGCTCATTAATGCTTGTGTCAATTATATTATTTTTAATTACACGCCCTCTACTGAAGATCATTCCTATGGTTTTTTTTAACGTTTAGATTAAATCCCCACGTGTGCATCCAGTCAGATACTTTATCTATTTGTTTTTGTACTGTTTTATAGAGGAATGGTAGATTTCTTCCCGTTCTCCATATCTCAGCGTCATCTGCAAACTGAGATAGTGTTTCAGACTTTGATAAGTGGGCTGATATTACGTTTCAATTCATGTATTCTAAATTCATCTGTTCTGCCATCACGAAGTATCTTTATGCTGTAACTTTGGGTTTCTGTACGTTATTGTTACAATTTTTCGTTTCAGTGTTTCTTCATTAAACTTTGTGTCAGAGAATGATAGTGTTTATTTCTTGCTATTATTAGCAGCTGTTATTGAAGTGTTCTCGTTCATAACCGACCTTGAAGGTTAACGGTCAAAATGCATACAACATTTGAAACTGGAACTAGAACGTTTTCTCATTTAACAAGTTTTGTTTGACAACTTATAATAATTTAATCATCACACAACTTTCCATCATGATTCATTAACAATAATATGTTGTTTTTTTTACGTTGAAGAACACTTGATATAGCACAGTCTAAGAGTTCATAGTCAATCAGACATTACATGTCTAGTACTTTTCCGTTTTCATTAACATTCAGTATCTTGGAACCAAATACTCCAAGTCATTATTATTTATACAGAATTAATCCTGATAATAGTTTTCATAGGATCGCTGCCCAATGTACATCTCAAGAACTCTGATATATTCTTAATTCAATTTTGGCATCTATAGCCTGGCTCTATCAGCCTTACATATTTTAACTGCATTCGTCTTTCACGACTTACGTTTTTTAAAATAAAAATTGTTGCGGTTACAATACCAACTTATATCTTCGGACTCAATGGTCCTTACACAATTATGAATCTATTGCTTTACCAGCATTACATTTACGGTTATACACTATCATAATTTAAGTGGCCATGCCACACTTTTTCAAACACTGCCATTTGGCTCAAAGGCCACACAAAGACTGTTGTAACTAGCCTAACGCATCATACAACGTTATACGCAAACTGTTTCATTTTTATTCAGTAGAGGTGTTACATGGTGCAATCATCCGAATCGAGCTCAAACCCACATGCAACAATCCTCAACATCATCCCCCTCGATCCCAAACGTGACACGTGTGAGAGTGGTGGAGACGATGTACATGTACGCAATATACTATTATTATATATACCAATAATAATAATAATAATAGCCCCTTCAGTCATAACTGACTATGGGAATGCGCCCCTGAGGTGACAGCCCTCAGCTGCTTATTTTCCTGGTGCTCCTTTCGACATTTTCTCCTCACCTCTGCTTCTTGTGTGAGCCTCTCTTCGCCCAATCTGAGGTGGCGCCGTAAATAGCATCGCCACTTAGTGCGATCGGCAGCTTCATCCTCCCATGTTGCTGGATCCATGTCCAGTACCCTCATATCTCTCTTGCACACATCTTTGAACCTCAGCTGTGGTCGCCCAACTGTTCTCTTGCCATCTGCTAATTGTCCAAAGAAGATATCTTTTGGGATGCGACCATCTTCCATGCGGCGAACATGGCCAAGCCAGCGAAGTCTGCGCTGTCTAAGAAGCGTATACATACTTTGAAGGCCAGCACGTGACAACACCTCGACATTTGTCACTTTATCTTTCCACGAGATGCTGAGGATGCGGCGTAGACACCGCAAATGGAAGGTATTGAGCCTTCTTTCTTGCTTAGCATAGGTCGTCCAGGTCTCGCTGCCATATAGGAGTGTGCTGGTGACGCAGGCATTATATACCGCAGCTTTGGTCTTCATTGTGAGTTTAGAGTTTCCCCAAACACGCGATGTGAGGCGGGCAAAGGTTGCTGCAGCTTTGCCAATGCGGCTGTCGATTTCTGTATCCAGTGAGAGTTTGTCATTGATGGTAGACCCTAGGTATGTGAAGTGGTGCACCACTGCCAATTCATAGTTATCGATAGTGATAACTGGTGCAGCGCCCACATCCTGACTCAGCACATTCATTTTCTTTAGACTTATTGTGAGGCCAAAGTCCTTGCATGCTTTAGTGAAGCGATTCATCAAGCTCTGAAGCTCCTGTTGGCTTTGAGTGATGACTGCAGCATCATCAGCGAACAACAAGTCTCTTATAGTGACCCTTCTGATTTTTGTTTTTGCCTTCAGCCTTGAAAGATTAAACAGACGGCCATCTGACCTAGTGTGAAGGCATATTCCTTCAGTTGCATCTCTGAATGCAGGTTTCAAGAGTAAGGCAAAGAAGATTCCGAAGAGGGTCGGAGCCAGAACACAGCCTTGTTTAACGCCACTTCGTATATCAAAGGGCTGTGACGTGCTTCCAGCATATTGGACTGTTCCCTTCATGCCGTCATGGAATGACTTTATCATTTCCAGCATTTTAGAAGGGCAGCCTATTTTCAGGAGGATTTTAAAGAGTCCATCCCTACTAACCAGGTCGAATGCTTTTGTGAGGTCTATAAAGGCGATATATAATGGTCTTTTCTGCTCTCTTGATTTTTCCTGAAGCTGGCCTTCACGTGTGGCTCAATTTGAGCCCGGCGGAACTGTTTCCACTGACGGGAGAAGGGGCAAAGGCGAGCGACTGGTGCCTTAAAACCAGCAGCTTCGGGCAGATAGGGCTCGTGATCCTTGGTTGGTAGCTTATCTAAGAGAAGGAACTCTGAATTCAAACCACCGCTGCCTTGCGGGAATATCCATTTATGGAATTGGCTTCGGGAGTTAACCCTGAGGATAAATCCAGAATCGGAGTCCCTAAGGCAGTCTAATGTTGATTTGACATTATTCTGGCAACTCCTGCGACATGGCTGGTACCAAATTGTATCGGCTACTGCCGTTCCTTTGGATCTACCGGCTGTGTGGAGAGGGGGAACATGCTGCATGGGCAACAGCTTGATCTCCATATAACTGTGCCCAAGCTCGCGCCCTGGAGAGGACACTCCAGCTTCACCCTATAGGTGTCGGCAAAACACGGGAAGTAGCAGTTACCGGTTATACCAATAACATTATTAATACAAAAGTTTGTCATAGAATACTAAATATTGTAGTACTAATGAATTAACTAAAGTAAATTCCCATCATGTCTGGAATAATTTCTGGATAAAAGATCCACAGGATTGTTATCAGTTCCAGAGATCAGCACAATAGTAAAAGCGAACTCTTGAAGGAGCAAAAACCAACGATGGATTCTTGCATTCCGCGACGTGATGTACGTAAGTGGGCTGTGGTCTGTCTGGATATAGAAGTGTGTGCCGATCAGATACTTTGACAACTTTTCCAGGCACCAGACCACAGCAAGAAGATGAAATAACATGGGTGTGGCATACCCTCGTACCACTGTAGTAAACATCCCCCGATGCCGTAATTTGAAGCATCTGTTTGAAGTACAAATGAAATATGTAAGTTCGGTAATAACAAAATAGGTGGAGTCGAAAATAATTCTTTGAGTTTCACCAAAGCGCTATCGCACTCCGATGTCCATTTAATTTTATTTGGACTACCTTTAGCTAGCAGTCCAGACAACGGGGCAGAAATTTGTGCGAAGTGAGGAAGGAATTTATGATAAAAGATGATTAAGCCTAAGAGGCTTCTAACTTGCTTTTTAGTATTAGGAATAGAAATATCCAAAAATTCGCGTTTGACCGTTGTGTCATCAGGATATAATCTATGGTTACCTATACGGTGACCAAGAAATTTCCTGACAACCTATTTGGACCTTGGAAGGTCGCACAGTCAAACCGTGTTGGCGTAACGTAAGAAGAAGAGAAGTCAACCCAGTAATGTGGTCTTGCCAAGAATCATGAAATAAGCAGAAGGCGGCGCATCATGCGCACAAAAGTCGCAGGAGTGTTTACAAGGCCGAAGCACATGTAGTTCCATTGGAACAGTCCAAATGGAGTTGTAAACGCGGTGAAAGGCTTGGTATGATCAGTAAGTGGTATTTGCCAATATCCTTTCGACAGATCTAATTTACTGAAGAAAGTAGCATGTGATACTTGTGAAAGAAGGTCTTCCAACAAATGCATTGGTTCAGCGTCTGTAACTGTAATACTATTTAAGCGCCGAAAATCAATACAAATACGCAAGGAATCATCCTTCTTTTTCACAATCACCATTGGAAAAGCGTAAGGTGATTCTGATGGAGATATAACTCTCAAACATATCATATCTTTAAGTTCTTTCTCAACTCGATATTTGTGATGTAAAGAAATAGGATAGGGCCTTAATTTGATAGGATGGTACTCCGTAAGAATAATGTCAAGGGAGATAAGTGATGTACGACCTGGAAGGTCTGTAAGCACATCATCAAAAGAAAGAAGAATATCTCAAACATGACTTTGTTGTTCGGACGACAAGGAAGATGAAATAGTAACATCTTTCCAAGCTCTGAAGATTGTAAAGAAGGCAATGAAAATGTAGAGGGATAGAAGAAGTAGTGTCTTCATCATGAACTACTGCGAAAGAAGAATGATGAGGTGAAGAATCAGCAGTAGAGTTAATGACGGGAATTAACTCTTGAGGTTTCTCCACTGCCAATTTCAGCATATTGACGTGGAAAGTCTTGATTTTACCTCTTATATTTAAAGAATAGTCAACATCTGTGATACGTCGAATGATCTCAAAAGGACCTTGCTGTCACGAAGTGGATTTAGGTTTAGAGTGTGTCTGAGAGTGTAAACAAGACCCTAATATGAGAAAGACTGAGAAGATAGATTTTGATGATAAATGATAGTGAATGTGGACAGATGGGACTATTGGCCTCGAGGGGTGAGAACCGAGATTGACTCTCCCTCGCCACTTGTGACTATTTGATAGCTATAGACTCATCCACCTCTGACACCCTGAAATGAGATAAGGTTTAACTAACGACCACAGACACACTATACAGACAAATATATATACGTACAGTACAGTTGAAGTAAGTGACTGATCCAGACTACAATTTATAAATTTATTTACACCACAAAAATAAGTATATATCAAAATCAATAATTGCGGGTTCGTACATCTGAAAACAAGAACCCAAAACTATTTAAAATGACATACAAATGGTAACCCAAAATGTCGCCCTCCCCTCAAACTGTAGGGAAGAAAGTTAAGGATTACAACAACCTGTTTGGTGGGGTCTCTAATAACAGACCCACCACTCCTAACTAATATAATAATTATTTAAACTAACTCTAACTACACTGTCTGTCACTAAATGAACTGCCTACACAGCTTCAAACACTTTAGGCGATAAACACGCCACTACTAACACCTATGTCTAGCTGTAGACCTAACTAATGGCCTACACCGAAATCTGATTTGAACTGTTCAAAGTCTTACACCATCTGAATGACTAATCTATGGCTTCTGCTTCTGTTCAGTGTATGCCTGACACTCCTGGTTTCTACTGAGGTGCTTCTCCGCTACACCCCTTCTCTCTCTCTCGTGCATTTGGAAGGAATTTTAACCCTTTTTACTCCAAACGATCTTCTAACTGATGACTTGGGTGTTACGGCTGGATAATTGACTCGGAATGTAGCTGCTTCGCTACTGATGAACAACTAAATTCACTTGCTCTGTTACCCCTCCTTGGATTTAGGGCCGTCGGTATTATTATGACCGACTTCAAACGACAACACCAGGCCACGTGCCTTTGTTCGGTGTGTGAAGATGAGCGTAGAGCTCAGAATTTCTTTTAAGAAATCTTTCTATCTGAAGACTGCTTCGCTCCCAGCGAACTGCTCTCGCTATCTCTCTCTCTTTCTCTGGTGCCAACGGACTTGGCACCAGTAAACCACTGCTTTTCCAATCCTCTTTCCCTTTTGGCGCTGCCTTGACTCTTCTTCTCATGAGAAGACCGACAACTTCTGCAAGCTGTAAGGGCCAAATGACCCCTAGCTGCTTGCCGTGAAAACTTGTTGTGGATTTTGAGAATCGGTGTAACATGTGAGTTGATATAGTTTTTCATGTAATGAAGAGAACTGTTACGAACATATACGATTGTCCATGGGTAGTGTCTACTGTTATTTCATTCATTTGGAATGGTATGCTGACTCGCTGAATAAATGCTTTTATTATAACGCCAAAACGTGTTATTGTCATTAGATGAACTTGTTGAATGTAACTGGCTTAATTCTTTTCTGAAGAATCATTTCATTTTCAACATGTGTATTCGTGTCCACAAAGCTTACAACTGTCACGATGTTAAAATCACAAAATTGAACTTTTCATTGATTCTCTGAAGACTCCATATTTAAACGACTTTCAATTTTATTCATTCACGAAAGTTTATGAACCACAATTTGTTCCGGCATAATGTTCAATAGATAACCATTGGAAAAATCGAATTCTTCAGTATACTGTATCTATATAATTTATGCTTTTATATTTTCATTCTGAAATCTATTATACCATAGTCCTGTGCTTTTTCGCACGCTTATTTTCTTGTCCGCTAATATATATTCAACAGGTCCTGGAGCAGGTCGACCACTTTAAATATCTCGGAGCTATTATAGACCGAAAGGGAGGCATCAAAGAAGAGTTGGCCACTCGAAAAGCAGCAGCTGGGAGACCTTTTTCAGGCCATAAATCGAGGATTCCTCAGCAAGAGAGAGGTTGGTAAGAAAATGAAGATGGCTGTATACCGCTCCACCTATGTCCCAGTCTTGACATATGGATGTGAGTCATGGGCAATGACTACAACCCATAAAAGCCAGATCCAAACCTCAGAAATGAGGTATCTGAGGAAGGTGGTTGAAGTAACAAAAAGAGACATGGTCCGCAACCAGACAATACGCCAAGGCCTAAAATCCCACCCCCTGCAGACCCAAGTAGAACAGTCCCAACTAAGATGGTTTGGCCATGTCTGCAGAATGGGAGAAGATCGGCTACCACGACAAGCATGGGAAACAAAGAGCCAGGCATCCAGACCCCCAGGACGACCCAGAGTCCGCTGGGAGGACAACATTAGACAATCTTTGAAGGACCGAGGACTAGAATGGAACCAGGCCAGGAGGAAGACAGCCGATAGGATAGTCTGGCGCTCTCTCTTCCAAACCTCTACACCTCACGGTAGAAGGGGAACGACTAAGTAAGTAAGTAATATATATTCTCTTATTATCCTTCCCGACACATTGTACTTTTTCACCAATGTCTACATCTATATATGTAGGTTATACTAACCTTGAAATATATTGGATATCTTTTAAGATATATATATATATATATATATATATATATATATATATATATATATATATATATATATATATATATATATATATATATATATATCTTCCCTTTCAGTCATTACTGACCATAGGAGCGTACCTCCCGAAATAACTTTCGGTGGCACGAGGTTGGGCAATTGTAGATCGAGCTGTTGCCCATGCAGCAAGACCCGGCCTGGACGTCAGAGGAACGGTATATATATATATTCCTGGCCATTCAATACTGGTCGGCGGCTAAGGATCAAAGAAGAAGATTTGATATTCCCTCTTCTTCTTTGATCCTTAGCCGCCGACCGTCAAAGCAGTCAGTGGCCATTACGCCTGGTGGCGTCTTGTAGGGCAACAACAAATTGATTCCACTTTGCTCGATCGGCAGCCATCCTTCGTTCGTACAGTGCCCCAGCTCTGGTTCATTCTTTGCATCTCAGCCTCCACAGTCCTCCGCCAAGTTGTTTTTGGTCGGCCTCTCTTTCGTTTTCCTTCAGGGGTCCATAGCATAACTGTTCTTGTGATGGCATCGGGGTCTCATCTGAGGACATGGCCAACCCAGCTCCAGCGTCTGCCAGCTATGATGGTGTGCATGTCCTCTTGCTCCGAGTAAGCAGATCTTGGTTGGTGATGGTTTTCGGCCAAAAGATTCGGAGAATTTTTCTTAGGCATGTGTGAAAAGAGGACAATTTCGACATTTCCTTCTCTGTAATTCTGCAGCTGTCCGTGCCATAGAGAAGCACAGAAAGCACACAGCTCTGATATAATCCTAATTTTGTGCTTGTGCTGTACTCAGAGGACTTCCAGATGTTGTTTAGACTAAAAAAGGCTGTTCTTGCTTTGTTCATTCTGTTGTTGATGTCTTTGCTTGCTCCGCCGTCTGGTGTTACTATGCATCCTAGGTATGTGAAGGCATCTGTCTGTTCCAGTTGCTGATTCCTTACTGATATGGGCTCAGGGTTGCTCACATTGAGCGTCATGACCTCTGACTTCTTTAGGTTGATGTTCAAGCCCACCTGCTGGCTATACTTATTAAGTCTATCCGTTTTTTTCCTGGATGTGTTGATGTGAATGTGCTAACAGTGCAATGTCATCTGCATATTCCAGATATTCCAATGTAGAAAATGTAGTCCATCTTATTCCTCTTGGATTGCCCTCTGTTGTCTGGCGCATCACCCAGTCTATGACTATTAAAAATAGAGTGGTTGATAAGGGGCATCCCTGTCGTACTCCTGTCTTTACTTCAAATTTTAGGTTGCTCTGCCCAATGCTACACGTAAAGTTGGCATAAAGGCTTTTTATGATTGCCACTATGCAGCTTGGAATTCCATAAGCCCTCAGTATTTTCCATAAACTGTCCCTATGTATACTGTCAAATGCCTTTTCAAAATCAACGAAATTAATGTACAGCTGTCTTTGCCATTCTGAACACTGCTCTATAATGTTCCTGAGGGTAAATATATGATCTACACATCTTCTGTTCTTTCTAAATCCTGCTTGTTCTTTCCTCAGTTTGTGGTCTACTGCTTTTGAAATTCTCTGTATAATTATCCTGCCTAGTATTTTGCTGGGAACTGAGAGAAGAGTTATTCCTCTCCAATTATTGCAGTCTGCAAGATCTCCCTTCTTGGGCAATTTGACAATTATTCCTTTTCTCCACTCTGTTGGTGTTGTCCCTGTTTTCCAGATTTGTGCAAATAGTGGTTCTAATCGTTCTGCTTCTAGCTCTGGGTCTGTTTTAAATAGCTCTGCATTTAAGTTATCATGATCAGGAGCTTTTCCATTCTTTAACCATTTGATTGCTGTGATGATTTCTTCTTTTCGTGGGATGTCTGTATTAACATCTAGATCATTTTCAGCCTCAGGAACATTCAATTGTGTCTCTGGTGTTTCCTTATTCAGAGTTTCTCTGAAATGCTCTGCCCATCTTGTTTCCTGTCCCTCTACTGTCGTGATGAAATTTCCGTGCTTATCTCTTACTAATGTAATACTGTTTGCACTTCGTTTTCCACTGATGATTTTAGTTAATTTGTATACTGTGCTTTGTTCATTTCTCAGTGCTGCCTCTTCTGCCTGTCTTGTGAGGTCATCCAGAAATGTCCTTTTGTTAGCACGGGTTTGACGTTTAACTTCCTTGTCCAGCTGACTGTACTGTTCTTTATATATTGCCTTTAACCTGGGAGACAGCTTCTGTTTTCTTTCTTTTCATTTCCTTTCTCTTCGCTATGGTGTTTAGCGTATCTGGTGTTATCCAGTCTTGGCTCTTTCTTTCCTGGAATCCCAAGCATGACTTGCTGCTTTCCTTGTATATTGTTGAGATGGTGTTGAATCTCTGGTCAACATCATCGGTCTCTGCTCTTTCCTGGCTTTTGATAATCTCATATCTTCTCTTTACGTCGACCACGAAAGCTTTTCTGGTGAGGGGGTCCTTAAGTTTCGTGATGTTATATCTTTTCTGTTTGACTGCAACTGGTCCAGCAACTCTGAGTTTCACCTTCAGTCTTGCTACTACTAGGTGATGATCACTTCCCACATCTGCGCCTCTTCTTACTTTCACGTCTTGTAGTGCATGTCTCCATCTGCCATTGATCATTATGTGATCTATCTGGTTTCTGTCTCATCCGTTTGGTGATTCCCATGTTAACTTGTGCACTTCCTTGTGTGGAAAAAAGTGTTCCTCCAATGACCAGGTTGTTAATACTGCAGAAGCTTATTAACTTGTCCCCATTCTCATTTGCTGTTCCGCTGCCGCATTTCCCCATTACTCTTTCGTTATAATTATTGTGTGCTCCCACTTTCACATTTAGGTTTCCCATTACTATAATGAGATCGTGGGAGCCGCGGTAGCATAGTGGTTAGTGCACTGGCTTCCTAGCACAGTGGTTTATGGTTCAATCTCCAGATGAGGTGGGAATTTTTTAGGCCACAAACGGCTCCTGGGTCGACCCAGTCCCAAATGGGTACCAGAGCAACTCTGGGAAGGTTAAGGCGGCCGGCGTGATGCCGACCACATCACCCCTAGTGTGCCGACGGTCAAGATAATATGGGCCTAACACCATATTCCCAATATGCCTCAATGGGCGTGTAACGGGTTCCTTTTTATAATGAGATCGTATCTGGGTGTAGTTTCCATTTCTTGTTGTACCTGTTGATAGAACCCGTCCTTGATCTCTTCATCGCTGTCGTTTGTTGGTTCATAGCATTGTATAATTGTGGTGTTGGTGAACCTCCCTCTCAGTCTTGCTCTTATCAGTCTGTTATTGATGGGTTTCCATTCCAGTAAATACCTTTCCATTCCTTTCTTCAGGATAATAGCTACACCTTCGTTGTGCTGACCATCCTCTCTGCCAGAATAAAGTACTGTTTCCCCTGTAGCTGTTTTTATTCTCCCCTTACCTGTCCATGTGCTCTCGTTTATTCCCAGGATATGTATCTTGTAGTTCCTCATCTCTGCTGTGATTTATCTCAGCTTTCCTGCCTCATTCATAGTTCTGACGTTCCAAAAACCAATTCTGGTTTCGTTTTTTGCGGTCGGGACATCCGTTTTCATGCCAGTGGCTTCCTTTCAGCTTTCACCATTGTCAGTCATACGAGCCTGAGACTCCGGATGTCCGTCCCGCAGCAAAGTTTTTCCATTTATTGTTGTTTCTGTAACATGTGCGATTTTTTTTACATAGACAGGGGTGTCGACCCTGTGCTAAAACCCCCAACCTGGAGGACCAGAGAACCAGCTTTTGTCTGACCCCTACCCACGCAGACCAGTCCATCTTGGTTGAACCTATCAGGAGTAAATCTCCCCCTGGCATAGCTCTGGGGATTGTCAGGGTACACAAGCTGCCATACCGCTACAAGGTATAGGTACCATTGATGGCAGATTCAATACTATGGATTCAACATATCCTGACGAAGTGGTTTCACCACATTGACGTATAGATATACACTTGACTTTTGAGTCAAATCCAGACTCCTGAAACACTATGAAAGTAGCCTATGCTACACATATTAATAAGTGGACCTAGCCACACCTGCGGACACGTCTGTTCGCTACAAAGCGCAGACACAAACTCTTCTCTGCGCCATCCCTCGATACGTTACTTTGTCATAGCTAACGGCTCTAGTTCCTTTTTCGTTTTGGTGAGGCTCAGCATGGTGCGCAGCGATCCCGCTAAAAGTAAATTTATCAAGATTGCTTCGCCTCATGATGCACTCTCAACAAGAACAATGGTTCTCAGGTTTGTGTCCTTATATGACAAAAGTATATTAATTCAGAAGAATGAGAACAGAGGTTCCCAACTTATTAATGACGATAGGATTAGTAAGTGTAGTGCAAAAGTAATATAAACGAAAATTATAATTATTATATAGGTGTACAGTGTGTGGCCGTGTACATAGTTGTTCCTTTGGAAACAGACTATATTCTTACAAGACAGAGGAAGCACAGACCACCCCATAATTTTATATTTTATGAGAAACAGAAAATAATAAATAGTGTCACATATTTAGGGTAGAGTCGCTTCTACACGCCATTTCTAATAATTGGGTGATTTCCCCTGACCAATCGGATAGCTCAGATTTACCCCGGGGAAAGTGGAACAACGACGCCATTTTGGCAGTAGAATGAAAGAGCGCAACTCAAGAGGTCGTATCTGGTCCAGCTCTACATATTTCTTAGTTTGAGAAAATCAAACTTCAACATTTCTTATAAAATGTGTATTTCAGGACATTGAGTGGTTATAATTTTCTTACTGGCGTAAGTAGTGACAATCGTTAAATATGTATTTTGAATAGAGCTCCCAACCCTAGTCGCAGCAGAACTAGGCTCGAGGATTTGAGTCAATTTGCAAAAAAATGTCTTACACCTCAAACCATGTAGAGTAGAAAATATTCTTGTGTTGGAAAGCATTTAACTCGAGGAATGCTTATGACGATAAAGAAATCAAGGACAAATCTGAGGAGATGGGTAAATGTCGTCGAACCTAAAATAAGACTGTAACTTAAAAGAAGGAACACGGTGGAATAAGAAGGTTCGCCATATTTGACAATTGAGTAGGCCTACGAGACAAAGATGCAAAAAGGGATTTTTGCATCGATGAAAGCATCTGATGAGATGATAGAATTTTATTATACTTATTATTGTAAAAATGTTCTGAATTCCAGACTTTGTTGAAATTTTAAGTTTCATGCTGAAAGATATTAAAAGTTTTGCATGAAATCGAACGCTGTTGAAAAGGTGAATTACTACAGTTTTGAGATCTATATAAGAAATCTATCCATTTCAATTAAATTCGCTACATCAACACCTAAGAGAAGAAAATCGAACCTGGTAACACAAATTTAAGAGAGAAATCTAAATCTCTGGTGATTAGGCCAGTTAAACATCTGCTCTCTGTAAAGTAAACTGAAAATACTGCATATACCGGCACTGCCACATGAAGGTAATATGGTGCCCGTGATCACTTCTCTTTGATAAAGCGAATAACTAGCGATCATAGACCATGGACGATTTACTACAAAATTTTCAACAGCTGGGTGTGGAACAACAACAACAACAACCACAGAACCAACCCGTAAATACACAACCACTGCAGCCCCAGGACAGACAAAATATGGAAGGACCAACAATAATAGCGCTACGGCAAATTACTGAAACCCTACAGAAAAATGACAACTACGCGAAATTCACACAGGTTAGATCCATTGTTCAGCCGTTCGATGGCAACAAGAAAAAATTCAGAAGATGGTTGTCCGACATGGAAAAATTTGCGGCACTAGCAGAGGCAACAACGGATGAAGAGAAAAAGAAAATCGCTCTGTTAGGTTCTGATTCGTACGTGACTGATTTTTTAAGAAGGAGGTCCCAGCAGTACCCCACAGAAACCTACGAGTCCCTAAAAAAAGAGCTCACTGTAACTGTCTTTTTTTTCTTGTTGAGGTGATCACTGGCCCAAGACAGTATACATGTTGTTAGATGTGTAGTGCGAGCGTATGATGAATTGAGTGTGGGTGCGAATGAAGACGCGAATGTGTTTAGGCTCGTATAGATGTAGATCCTGCAACCCATACTCTCACATGCAGTAATCAAGGATGCTTTGACACTGCAGGCATGTTTCAAGACATTTATTGACGAGAACACACATAGTATCAACAGGAACAGTCAGTGTAACAAGGTCATGCTGACCTGAATCGATAGGTATACATTTGGCATTCAAAAAGGTAAACATCGGAATAGACGTGCATGGTCAATAGCAAAGTTCTTCAATAATGACAGTTCGTAGCGTCGCCCTTGGCGTCTCTGACTAAACGCGTCAGATGCCTTAGTTACTTTGACACACAGGTGCAACTTGGCACTCCCCGCCAATTGCACATATCAGGCTGTAGTATAATAGCCGAAAGCACAGGCCTCGTTCTGACGTCGGCCGTGTACTTCTGTTAAATAGGTTATCATCAACCCTGCAGTAATACTTATTGTAGATAGAAGTTCCGCCAATCTGCGGCTCCCACAATATATCTTCGTCACTGGATTTCTGGACAATATAAGACTAACAGTCTTGGATGGCTACCTCGAGCACAAATATATAAGTTCTGAAATGGCGGATCAGTGAGCTGCTGTTCACCCTAGGTAATCCTTTACATGTTCTGCCACCGAAAAGCGTAATAATGCATAAAGGTCGGTATTACCTGGCAAATGAATCCTCAGAACATCACAAGGAATTCTGTCGTCATCCCGACGCACAGAGATTCACTGGGGAAAACTGCCATAGCAGTTACTTCGAAGATTCTCCCCGAAAAACAATGGACTCTTGGTCCCTTCAGAAAAACAGGACCTCCCGGCTTCCCGGAAGTATATCTCACTCCCGCTTAAAAAACCTTCCCCTAGGCCTACGCCGAACTGTCAACCTCTGACCCTAAAGGTCAAACACAATGAATGAATAAACAAGGGAAGACAACCCCTAATCAACCTGACATCGCAGGTAAAGACACAATTATACTTATGATACAAACATAAGCAAATAACTTGACAGATGACTCCGTCGAAAATGACAGCAACATTACTACCACCCCCCTGTAAAAAAAAAAATGCAATTTTTTTTTTTTTTTTAATATGTTCATGAGCAAGATAGCACCAGTATCACTTCTGTGCTCATGCAAACAATGAACCTAATATCAGGTACAATAGAAGAGGGTACAAATCATCTCCCAACATAGGAGAAAATATTTCCTTTAAGCCAAACAAACTAAGGGATACCATTCAAGAAACCTAAGTTGCTGGCAATACCAATCATATATCAAACATTACTAAATAATATAATCATAGCAATATACAAATGTCAATGCTATTTTAGCAACATATCACTGATGGATGGACAAAATGAAATTTGTTAAATTATCTAAACATCATCCAAATACATTTGTATTACAACATATTATGATATTAAGGACAGACCTAAGTCTGAAAATATATCAGGAAAAACTAGGACACAAGATTTAACTGGAATCATGTGGGCATCTAGACAATATGTCCGCCATCACATTATCCGAACCACGGATAGCTCGCACCGTGAAATGGAAAGGCTGAAGAGCAATAGCATAACGAGTAGATCTCGAGCTCTTCAAATCCTTACTTTGCATAGCCGTAAGAGCTTTTTGGTCGGTTTCCATAAAGAAATGCGCGCCCAGAAGGAACCTTTGTAGCTTAAGAATGGACCAAACCATAGCCAACAATTCACGGTCCAAAACCGAGTAATTCCTTTCTGCCGCATTCAGCTTCCTAGAAATATACATTACAGGATGCAGAGTTCCTGAATATTCCTGCATTAGTGCCGCTCCAATGCCAGTGGAAGAGGCATCACTACGAAGGACAAAAGTCTTATCAATCGTCGGTAGTCTTAAGATAGGATGAGATGAGAACAAATTCTTAACCTGATCCAATGAAGATTGGCATTCTTGGGACCAACGCACCATATTAGGAGAACCTTTTTTCAATAACGTTGAAAGTGGTGCCATAATGGAGGACAGATTCTCAATGAATCTTCCATAGAATTGTATCAATCCCAAGAGACTACGCACTTGCTTTTTTGTCTTCGGAACCGAGATATTTAATATCTTTGAAATGTTTTGGTCCTCTGTCTTCAACAGACCATGACCAACTCGATGACCTAGGAAGGAAATTTCACTAAACCCAACAAAAGCTTTAGAGGGTTTAGCAGTCAAACTATGCTCACGTAGAGTAGATAGCAATTCCTTCAGACCCACATAGTGTTCTTCCCAAGTATCGCTGAAAAGACAGATGTCGTCTAAATATGCAATGACATCTGCACGATCTGATAGAATTCGTCGCATCATGCGCACGAAAGTCGCTGGGGCGTTCATAAGCCCGAAAGGCATAAAATTCCATTGAAACAGACCCCTAGGTGTCGAAAAAGCAGTGAGAGGTTTGGCGTGTTCCGTCAATGGGACTTGCCAATAACCTTTCGACAAGTCTAGTTTAGTAAAGAATTTAGCTTTAGAAAGTCTAATAAGTAGATCATCTAATAACGGCATAGGTTCAGCATCGAACTTCGTAACTTGATTTAATTTGCGATAATCAACGCAAAGACGTATGTTATTGTCTTTCTTTCGAACAATAACTATCGACGAAGAATAAGCTGAAGTGGATGGTTCAATTATTTGTAGTTGAATCATTTCATCCAATTCTTTCTCGACTTGTGCTTGAAAATGAATAGGTATTGGGTATGGTCTTACTCTGATCGGATTACGATCAGTAAGTATGATGTCATGTTCTATGACATCTGTGTGTCCAGGAATGTCGGTAAGGACATCCTGATATGATTTTAACGTAGAGGATACTTGACGCTGTTCCTCAAAAGACAAGTTGGAAGAGACTGTAACGTCTCTCCACGATTCCGTTGAAGTAAGTGGAATCGCAGGAAGAGGTAAGTTCACGTCAGAAAAAATAGTTTCCTCATCCTGTATAACGGACAGGGATGAGATGTGACCATGTTGAACTGGAGAGTCGTCCGTCGCCTGGAAAATAGGCTGTAAATAGTCTGGACGTTCAATAAACTCTGTTAACATATTTATATGGAAGGTTTTATGCCTTCCATCCACATCGACAATATAGTCGACATCAGAAATTTTCGAGACTATAGTGTATGGACCCTTCCAAGAAATGAGAAGTCTATTCTCTCTTGAGGGCAGTAAGACATATGCTTTGTCTCCAGGACAAAGTTGACGTAGGCGTCTTTTCTTGTTAGCAAATCGCCTAGCTTTTTCTTTCGCAAATTCGGAAGATGAAGTTGCTAACCTGCACGATTCGATAATCTTTTCTCTAAGAGCTATAACATATTCATATGACGATTGTGTATCATCGTCAATATCATCGGAAGTTATCAAATCGTGTAACAAGGACATTGGCCCGCGCGGTTGCGCGCCAAAGACAAGTTCGAAAGGAGAAAACCCTGTATGCTCGTTGGGAACCTCTCTATAGGCAAAGAGGACTGCAGGTAAAACCCTGTCCCAATCTTCAGGATGATCCTCCGTTATCTTGCCAAGTAAGTTCTTTAGTGTCCTGTTAAGACGTTCTACCAATCCATTGGACATTGGATGATAAATACTACTGAGAGACCTTTTAATGTCTAGCGTAGCCATTACCTGAGACATAACGTCCGAAATTAACTGAGTGCCGTGATCCGACAGTATTTCTCCGGGGAATCCCAGACGAGAAAATACGAGCCAAAGAGCATCAGCGATATCGACAGTTGATATGCTCTTCAGAGGAATAGCCTCTGGCCAACGCGTGCACATGTCCACGCAAGTGAGGATAAATTGGTGTCCTCTGGCTGACTTAATTTTGAACGGACCAATGATGTCTATAGCCATTTTCTGAAACGGCCGAATCGGAATATCTGCAGCCTGAATAGGAGCAGCATGTCTCGGACCCCTAGACTTGACCTCTTGACAAATTTTGCAAGATCGGCAATAAATTCGGATGTCTTTATTCACGAATGGCCAAAAGAATGACGCAAGGACTCTAGTTTTAGTTCTGGAAAAACCCATGTGTCCAGCACACTGAGAATCGTGTGCATGCCGAAGAATTAAGGCTCTCATACACTTAGGCACAAGAATTTGCGAATGCATAGACTTGTCCGAGTGTTGTACCATTCGTACCAATATACCATTCTTCATAGTAATATACGATTTGTGATTCGTATTTTGATTGGGATCCCCTTTCTTTGCCAGAAGGAAGTATTTCTTCAAAGAAGGATCCTCTTCTTGACGTTTAACAAACGAGTCATGGGAAATCACCAAGTGCTCGTCTTGGCTATCAACTTCATTACTATTATCAGATGAAGTTGGGGGATTAAGAGCTTGAGCTCTTGTCATCACTGCATTGACCGTTTGAATGTTTTCTTCTTCCCAACTAGAAATTTGTTGCGGGGTGCATTCCTTAACCCCATGAATACGACCGATTATAAGATCCGCAATAGGATTAGGAAGAAGACATGCATGGACATCTCCTGTGAAGAAAGGAGTGTCAATCCTAATAATAGCAGTAGGATAGCTTTCCATAGTACCACCAAATGTAACACATTTGATTGTTTTTTTTTCCAGTGGCACAGCAAGGATCTATCAGAGACTCCTTAACCCCGACGGTAGTACATCCCGAATCGAAAAGTACTGAGACTAGCCTATCATTTATTAGACCTTTATCTAAGATGAGAGATCCTCTCCCATCATGCGCAACTGTAGCAGGTAGAGCAGGAAGAGGGTGACCACAACTTAGCGTAGATACAGTTGATGAGTCAAACAATGTTAAGCATTGGGGGCATTCAGTTGCTCTCCCAAAATCGAAAGCACAACCAGTGATAGCCCTAGAGTTACCACTATCATTTACTGTATTACAGGCTCCATCAAACTCTTGTTGCGCAGAGTTTGCCTGTTGGTAAGGTCTTTTTTGTTAAACCTAGGTCTACCTCGATTATCATTTCCCCTGTAATTATTTCGACTATCATTTCCCCCTGTAATTGTTATCATATTGCCTATTGTAATCATCATTCCGGTTTGAATCCCGGTTTCTAAATTCACCATCGTCATAATCTTGACGTCGAGAATGATTACCTCGAAAATTTGAATAGTTATTATTTGGATAGCCTTTGCGAAAGTGTCTCAAATTATTACCACTAAAAGTACGAGAACTACCATCTTGTCTCCACTGCATAGACGAAGAACCATCATGTGTTGGATTACTCCGCTTCTGAGTGTAATTTTGATTACTTCCCCTATTTTATTCCTTTTTTCCAATTTGTGCAATCCCTTTGAAATTTTTTTTTTGAAATTTTTTGGCCATATGGTTTGCGCCGAAGCAGCTGGCCTTTTCACTTTAGAATTGTATTAAAATGTATCAAACTTTTAAGGTGTTTTTACTGAAATCAGAAATTGATCCCCTAGTTACTTTTTGACATATTTCCCTTGTTTCTTTTCATTTTTGGCTTACGAACTTTTCAGCCATATTGAAAATTTTTACATGCACTACAAAATATTCATGTTATTCCATTTTTTACTCATTTTTTTTTTGAAGACCATAATTATCTCTGATCTGATCTTGATCATCAAATTAAGATTACCAACCTTCATTGGAAAAATTTGAATAGTTATCATTGATTTTGTATTACTCTTTGTCGAAAGTGTCTCAATTTTTTTACCACTAAAATTAATCGAATTAAACTACCATCTTGTCTCCATGCAAGGACTGAAGAACCATTGAATGTGTGAAGATTACTCCGCTTCTGAGAGTGTGTAATTTTTGATTACTTCCCCTATTCCAATTTTTTTTGAGCAAATTTTTTTTTTTTGAAATTAGGGCCATATGGTGTTGCCGAAGCAGCTGGCAACCCTTCTTTCACTTTAGAATTGCTAACTGTTGCATGGGGATGTGCTGTGGCATACTGACAACAGTATTCCTCCATTTCTTTTAAGTTTTTAGGCTTACGCTCATGAAGGAATGCAAGAAAAGAATCATTAACAGATGACAAAACCTTATCTCGCAATAATAAGTCCATTAGACCTTCATATGTTTTTCTCAATCTGAGACAACTCAACCCATCGTGTAAATGTACGACGTATCTTTGTAACAAAATCAGAGAAATCTACTCCATTTTCTGGCAACATTGTCCTAAAACGAAGACGATAGTCTTCTTGTTTTAGTTGATATTTTTTTTTAGTAATGCTGCCCTGACAACATCATAATTAGTCCTCTCATGTTCGTCTATTGTCATAAGAGTAGTCACTGTGTCACCTGTAAAAAATGGCATCAGTTGTTCAACATATTTTTCCTTTTTTTATGTTATGCGTATCGCACAAAAATTGGAATCTATCTAGATAATCTGCTACGTCATCCTTTAAAGGATTGAAATGAGGCAATTTAATCCTACTAACAAACTCCCTTGTCGTACTCGAAGTTGTTTGCTGAGCACCCGTACTCGCCAATTTCAATTTCTCTAACTCCAAAGTTGCGAGTTTTTCATCAAGTTCCATCTTCTGTTTTCTTTCCTCATGTTCCATTTTTCTGATTTCAGCCTCAGCTTGAGCTTTCCTCTCCTCTGCAGCAGCTTCTTTGTCTAATCTCCTTTGTTCAGCTTCTTTGTCTAATCTCTTTTGTTCAGCTTCAAATCTCCTTTCCTCCACCTGCATCTGCAATTTCTTTTGTTCAGCAGCCATATCAGCTTCTCTGTCTAATCTTTTTTCTTCAGCCTGAGCTTTTTTTTTTTCTTTCAGCCTGAGCTTTTTTTTCTCTTCTGCAGCTAATGCTTTGTCATACTGAGCAACAACAGCCCATTGTTCTAACTGTTGACCAGTCTTATCAAGGGCTCTCCCTTGTGTAATAAAGTAGTCCAATGTAGACATCTTGTCTAATGAGATCAGAAACCTGAAAAAAAAATTAAAATAAATTACCTTATCCCACTTCAATGGGAGACAAGTCTGAAATGCTAGACTTGTATACTCACTTCACTTTCTTTTTTACTTTCTTACTCTTTGTAGTCTTGTTTATAATGTACCCCAAGAATCACCTGAGTACCTGTGGAAAAAAAAAAATTCCCTTATATCCCACTCACTATGGGCACAAGTCTTTTTTATAAAGAACTTGAATATGTATTTCACCTTGTCTCAATCTTTGTAGATAACAAGTCTTTTATCAAAGAACTTGTATAAATATCTTATATAATATTATTTAACAAACTCTATATGAAGAGTCTACCTTATCAATAATATCAAAACATGACCAAGTATGTGTATGTAGACTGTGCATGACAGTAATGTAGTACAAAAAAAAAAAAAAAACACAAAGACAAAAATACAAAACAATACAAATGGCAACACTGTTTTAACCAAAAATGTGTAGAGAAATACACAAGAAAGGAGAGACCTACAGAATACAAACAAAACAAATCGACAATCAAAACTGAAAAACAGACAAAATATTACAAAAACAACGTTAAGTACAATTACATCACAGCTAACATCAATAGCGACCAATTGTCACTAGCAAATTTCCAAATTAAGAAAATTTGCACCTACAGAACGCTTACAGTAAGCCTCGATCAAGTGGCATATTTACCGTAAGACCCACCAACCGAAAAAACCCGCAGAAAAATACACAAAAACAGTAGAAGTAACATAATATAGCAATCAATTTCAATGTGTTGCAGAACAAGTTCAGTCACAGCTGAAACTAAAATAAATTCCTTGCTCCTTGCGAACACAGAAACGAAATGTCAAACGCGCACTGAACGTCAAATCCACTGTAACATAAAGTGGTATTCACGAACCAAAGTTACTATGACCTTCTCAAATTAGGGCTTGCACATTGAATGTTTACTATTTCCACGTACTGTTTACAGACACTTGACCTCCAACAATGTAGCTTGAATGCTCTGACCTAGAAAAGTCTGTTGTTGAATGAAACGTGTAACAACCAGCAGTACTGTTTACAATAGGAACCCGCCTTCTATGCAGTTATGGTCCACGTAGCAAATGCCTAGATGTTAACTTCAGTACATGTCTTGTTATGGTTTATCTAGCATTATAATATAAATGCTCGTACTGTTTATTTGGGTCAACCGTTGATGACCTATATCTGTCCTGTTGTAGCCAAAACTTGCAAGTGTAGAATTAGCGCTGTGTGTTACGGCTGTCCCGTGTGTAGCTTAGACCCACAGATCAGAAGTGTAATGTGTACTTGTCCTTCTTGTAACTTTCTCGACAAAACTGGAGACATCATACATGTAACAGCCAACCAGGAATGTAAATTTCTGGATCCATAAATGTCAACAATAATGTCAAATGCTCGCTCTGTTCTTTTTAAACCCACAGATCTGGTCCATCAGAAATGTAAGTTTCTAGGCCACATTGGCGACAAGAAATGTATCATAAGAGCCCACGTAACTGGTCCACCAGAAATGTAACTGTCTTTTTTTTCTTGTTGAGGTGATCACTGGCCCAAGACAGTATACATGTTGTTAGATGTGTAGTGCGAGCGTATGATGAATTGAGTGTGGGTGCGAATGAAGACGCGAATGTGTTTAGGCTCGTATAGATGTAGATCCTGCAACCCATACTCTCACATGCAGTAATCAAGGATGCTTTGACACTGCAGGCATGTTTCAAGACATTTATTGACGAGAACACACATAGTATCAACAGGAACAGTCAGTGTAACAAGGTCATGCTGACCTGAAATCGATAGGTATACATTTGGCATTCAAAAAGGTAAACATCGGAATAGACGTGCATGGTCAATAGCAAAGTTCTTCAATAATGACAGTTCGTAGCGTCGCCCTTGGCGTCTCTGACTAAACGCGTCAGATGCCTTAGTTACTTTGACACACAGGTGCAACTTGGCACTCCCCACCAATTGCACATATCAGGCTGTAGTATAATAGCCGAAAGCACAGGCCTCGTTCTGACGTCGGCCGTGTACTTCTGTTAAATAGGTTATCATCAACCCTGCAGTAATACTTATTGTAGATAGAAGTTCCGCCAATCTGCGGCTCCCACAATATATCTTCGTCACTGGATTTCTGGACAATATAAGACTAACAGTCTTGGATGGCTACCTCGAGCACAAATATATAAGTTCTGAAATGGCGGATCAGTGAGCTGCTGTTCACCCTAGGTAATCCTTTACATGTTCTGCCACCGAAAAGCGTAATAATGCATAAAGGTCAGTATTACCTGGCAAATGAATCCTCAGAACATCACAAGGAATTCTGTCGTCATCCCGACGCACAGAGATTCACTGGGGAAAACTGCCATAGCAGTTACTTCGAAGATTCTCCCCGAAAAACAATGGACTCTTGGTCCCTTCAGAAAAACAGGACCTCCCGGCTTCCCGGAAGTATATCTCACTCCCGCTTAAAAAAACCTTCCCCTAGGCCTACGCCGAACTGTCAACCTCTGACCCTAAAGGTCAAACACAATGAATGAATAAACAAGGGAAGACAACCCCTAATCAACCTGACATCGCAGGTAAAGACACAATTATACTTATGATACAAACATAAGCAAATAACTTGACAGATGACTCCGTCGAAAATGACAGCAACACTCACCCAGAGATATGGGGAAATCATAGACAAAATGCATGCTTGGTCAGTCCTTAGAAGCATGAAACAGGAAAGAGATGAATCGGTACAACTTTTTGGAGATCGATTCCTCAATATGGCAGAAGAGGCATTTTGCGGAGAAATCCCTACCACACCTGATGTAGAAATACAGTTAGTGGGGATATTTGCCGATGGCCTTAGAGCGGAAAATATCAGAAGGCATCTTATTAGAAAAGACACCAAGACTATTGCTGAAACAATCCAAGCAGCAATACAGGAGGAAAATCTTCACCGAAGGTTCCAACAAAGAGCAGGTAGGGAACCCCGACCAGAATATAGGGACTATGATGAGCATGAGCCTATGGAAGTTGACCATACCAGGAGGCAATGGACTCGCCCACGACAACGAGATGATATTCCCCGCAATTATAGACCCCCCAAACAGAGGCAAAACGACGTCAATAATGTCAATACAAACGGATGCTTTACATGCGGTAGGCTCGGACATGGTTACAAGTCCTGTAGAGCAATTTACAATCACGCACCACCCAGAAGAGGAGGTTACCAACCACAACAACCCGCACCACCCCCACGTGATTACACCAGAAATCAGTATACCAGAGGCGCACCTCAACCCCTCATGCGTCAGGGAAACGGCCGCGCCACTCACTAAACAGGACCGTTAGTGAGGGCAACAATCACAGAAACTGGTCCAAAACAAAAGAAACAACACAGAACAGAAATTGTCAAGTGGGCCCATCCAGTAAAATACAATATGAAGAAATGTTGCATGATGGAACTAAAATACATCCGGACCCCAGTTCCTGCATCATGTCTATACAGGGCCAACAATATAGGGCACTGGTAGATACAGGAGCATCCATCAGCCTTATTAGGTTCCAGCTGTTCAAGAGGATCCAACACTTAGTACGATTTCAACCGTCCAAAACACACCTATCTTCAGTCACGGGACAAAGACTAAATTCAGTTGGGACAGCATGGCTAAAATTTTCCTTAGGCGAAACAAATTTTGAACACCCATTTGTCATTACTAAAGGAATGTCTAGAAATCTTATCCTAGGGAGAGATTTTTTTAACAAACACAAAGTTCGAATATACTATGACCTCCACAAAATCAAAGTCAACAATACGTACATAGATCTCCAGGACGATATCCACATAGCGTCTTTGGTAAGGATTACAGCTCCCATAACGGTGGCTCCAAACTCCCTGGTCATAGCAAAAGGCAGAGTAAAAAATTCTGAGTACATAACACCAGGGCAATCAATTCAAGTACAGCCCCTAGCAGAAGAAAGCATTATTGATGACCCATTGTTGCAAATTACAGAGGGAATCGCTGAAGTCTCGAAGTCCAGAGATTTCCCCATCATGATATTGAATATGTCAGGAAAAACTACCACTATAAAAAGAGGCACAGTTGTAGCGCAAGTGGATACGTCAACAATAAGACAAACCAAAACCAATAGAGACCATCACAAATTGTCTCAACCACTCCCACTGGACATAATGCACGAAATCGCAGTACAAATAACCATAGTACACGGAAAGTAAACATTTATAAGGCTTATGCATAAAAAAGGCAGTAACATCAGTCACAGTTATGTTACATCACAGCATACCCTACCCAGATGGCAGAAACGAACCAGTCCATACATAAGAAGAGAAAGGCCACAGTATGAAAATGACTATAATTACTCATTCTTGCGCCCCAGCACACCAAGAGAAAAGATGAAGTGCTGTATATCACAGAGTAACAGAGAAACAGAAATTGTCTTGCCAGGAGGATATCCAAAGCGACAAGACAGTGATACATGCCCCATGGAGTATCAATATAACTCAAAAACAGGTGGATATGATAAAGTCCCAAAACCAATTGAAATTTCCGAAGAAAAGGAAGAATTCTTATATGACTATACCACAGGAGGATACTATAGCAGCAAAGTTGGAAA
>JAMPIV010009349.1:0-67798 GCA_024509875.1 Oreohelix idahoensis | reverse complement strand
TGGACTGGTGCTATATTATTATTTTACTTTACAACATTGAATTCCTTGAATTTGATATGTAAAATGCATATGAGAATAAATGAATTCAGTATGAAAGGTGAGAGAAAGGAAGGGCAGAATGTCAGACGGGCCTGCGTGCCCAATTCTCAACCCTTTGAAAATAAAGTTCGTTCGTTCGTTCGTTCGTTCTCATCTAGCATACTGTATCCTTTCATTCCTACATGTACTTTAAGCATAATTTAGGCACGCAACATTTTAAAGGTAATATAACAGCATATATTTACAATATCCATGATGATAGGAAACTATACAGAGCGATACAATAGGAGGCAATCTTATCATCAGAAGTTGTCTCCCGTCGATCAAGTGTTTCGGCCCCTTAATCTCCTTTACACTCTAAGGGAGGTGGGCCCACTTAGGTCATGACTCCCAAGTGTCAGCCTCCTATTGTCTAATGCAGAGAATTTAACCCACTCCACCTTGGTTGCAGCATTCAAATTTACTCCAGTTTGCCAGCTGGAGGCAAAATCAAAATCATAATCAAATGTTGAGTATGGTTAAAAAAACATAAAAGACAGTAGTGAAGAAAACAACAACAAAATAACAAAGAAACAAAAAGAAACAAAATAAAAATCCAAACCCTTCATACAGTAAATTAACGATGATTTGAAACATAATCAGATTAGAGTGGCAAATAAAAAGAAACTCGTGAAATATTCAACAAGTCAGCTATTGAATGACTACGGACTTGGCGTGTTGTCAGGGTATGTGTGGAAGATGTACCAGCGATGAGCGCGCAGCGAGGAGAAAATCTTTTTTTCCTCTCCCCCCCCCCCCCCCCCCCCCAATCATAAAAAAACCTGGACCTAGTATTGTGAAGTCTCTTACACTTCACTCCCCTTAGTCAGCATCAGTTATGGGACTACCTTGACCTTTCTCCGAAGTGAGCTGAATCCCGAGGCAAGTGAATACCTGCCTAAATCAGATGCTGGAGCCTCGCCGTTCGGCCGCTCTCCTGTAGGCCTAAAGGCCACGAGCAGTCCAGTAGCTGTACTTTCCCTGTCAGAGGTAGGCCTACTTGAGACAAACTAAAACAGAAGCAATTATCGGAGTTGCGAGCATATCCTTAAGCGCAACCCCGGCTATGACAGTAGTTGGGACCCCTGTATAGCTTAGAGCTCGACACATTTGAAAAATGGGGCTTGTGACGCTGAATATGAAAACGCCTGAAATCCAAATTACCCACTGTTAGAAAAATGTAAATTGTTAAACCCTGGCTTGAAACATGTACAGTAGAACTCCATTTATCCGAACCCCATGGGACCGAGCATCGTTCGGATAATCAAATGTTCGGATAATTGGATTACATAATGTATCGAGTACATGTACACATATTTCTAAAAATAATTAACCATCACAAGGAAAATACACTATAAAACATATTTACTTGTACTGTAATAATAATACCCACACTGTATTAGATCACTGTATCACCAAAATCTTTCATTACACTGCAGTGCATGTACTACTTGTATTAATTTAATTTTTTTTTAAGAAAGAGAAATGTTTTCAAAATAATATTACAAACGATTCAAAACCAGGCGCAACTTACGTATATATGTACTTGCACAGATGTAGCCCACTATTTAAAATAATGAGGAATCCTCTTTTGCACCAAACTGGATAGTCTCCTTTTGGCTGCTAAGTCCCGCATTCTCTTCAACAGCAGAAGCTGTGTAGGACAGCTGTCATCTTCTTGCTCGTACCAAGCCATCGCTGATTCTAGTGCTATAAGGGCCTCTTCAGGACTTGGTCGACGTTTTGGGTTTTCTTCATAATCTACAAGTACATCATGTACTTCTGAGGAGTCTTCGTCATCGGTCACTACATGTATTTGGTTTTCTTCTTGCACAAAAGACAAAATTTCTTCGTCATTCAAAAACTGAAAACCAGAATCATTATCATCTTCTAGCCACATGTGTGCATCATCTTTGTCACAGTC
This sequence comes from Oreohelix idahoensis, assembly GCA_024509875.1. Taxonomy (NCBI): domain Eukaryota; kingdom Metazoa; phylum Mollusca; class Gastropoda; order Stylommatophora; family Oreohelicidae; genus Oreohelix; species Oreohelix idahoensis. The sequence goes on along the minus strand of JAMPIV010009349.1, from coordinate 65,796 downwards.
CGAAAATCCGGGCATTGAAACAGTTCCACAACTTCATTTATACAATCATCATTTGTGTCCACTGCAGTAGTTTCATTTCCTCCTTTTTTCCCAAGCAATCTATTCCAAGCCTTGTTGAGATTATCTTGTGACAGGGTGGTCCAAGCATCAGCTAACATATAGCAGCAGTCTTTGAGATTAAGCTTTTTAGAAAACGCCACCACACTTTCTTCATCTTCAGCCAACAATAAACGACGCAGGACTTCCTTCTTGTACATCTTTTTAAGCTTTGCTATAACACCCTGATCCATTGGTTGAATCAGTGCTGTTACATTGGGAGGCAGAAAAATTACTTTAAAATTTGCATCAACTGCATTCAATGTATCCTTCTCTGGATGAGATGGTGCATTGTCCAGTAGAAGAATTACTTTTCCAGTTTTCTTTTCTTGTTCTCTCAACCTCTTCACATTTGGGATGAACTGATTTGTATACCAATCAAGAAATATTTCACTATTCATCCAAGCACTCTTCTGTGCTTTGTAGCACAATGGGAGACATGTCACATTCTTTAAACAACGTGGTTTTTTGGCTTTGCCAATCATTAGCACCGGTAAACGATGACTTCCACTGGCATTTTCGCGGCTACCAAAATTGTTACTCTCTCTTTGCACTTTTTAAACCCAGGGGCAGCTGCTTCGCGCTGAGATGCAAGTGATTTTTGAGGCAATGATTTCCAGTATAAGCCAGTCTCATCGGCATTATACACATCATCGAGTGAATAACCTTCTTCTTCCAAAAAGCCAAGAATGTTTCTTTAAAATTTTCAGCGGCAGTTGCATCGCTAGATAAAGATTCCCCTTGAATCTCCAGTTCTCGTATGCCATGACGAGATTTAAAGTTTCTTAACCATCCCTGGCTAGCCTTAAAGTCAGGAGGACCGTCAAGTTGACTGTTGAACTGAAGTGACTTTTCACACAATAGAGAGCCAGAGATAGGTTCCGATTTGCTTCTTCTTTGCAGACACCATATATACAAAGCCTCTTCCAATTTCAAATATTTCGCATTTCTCATGGTTTTACGTTTCTTCGACCCATTTTCACTATCCAATTTCGATGCAAAACTCATAATTTTATCCTTGTTACTTCTGATGTCAGAGACGGTAGCTTTCCCAACATTGAAAATCCTCGCAAGTGAAGATACAGTTTCACCTTTTCCTAGTCTCTTGATAATTTCTGTTTTCGTTTCAATTGACAAAACATTGCGGTTCCTTTTATATGCTTTAGGCCTACTGGAAGATGCCATATCGCAAAGAGAAATACTTGTACCCCAAAATTATTCTGCTGTAGTAGCAGGACACAACTATTTTAAGTTGAACTGTCTGTTTAGCCAGTGTTCTGCGGGAGCCGCGCTGGTGTAATGGCTTCGGCGTTGTACTGGCGACCAGGTGTTCATGGTTCAAACCCGGGCGTCGGCGTTTGAAGAAATGTTTACGGCCGGAAATTTGACTGAATAGCCTGAACGGCTCCTGTGATAAACCCTCTGTGGATGGGAAGGAGCAAAGCTCCTGACCGGGTTGGAAGGAAAGTCCTCAGGTTCCCCAGCCTCGCAATGACGTCATTGGGCCGAAGGGCTGAAAGCCCAAGTGCCGCTGGTTAAGGAAAAAAAAAAAAAAAAAAAAAAGCCAGTGTTCTGCCTAGAACGCACACGTACACTGGAGTGGTAAACCAGATATTAACTGACTTTATGATCTAACTGACTTCCTGTACGTAAGCGACCGACCATTACCCCAACCCATCCTCTACAAATTGTTCGCACACATTTGAAGCTTGCCGCATGAAAAGATTCAGAAATGTAGTCTAACGTGACTGGTGGCGATTGATTTTTTTTTTCTGGAAAAAGTGTTCGGATAATTGGATGTTCGGATAAATGGAGTTCTACTGTATTAAAATAACCAGAGTATCCCTTTCCATTTGTATGGGTTGTATATTGGTGTTTTTAAAATGTGTTTTAGATTATTATTTTTGTTCATAACGCGAACACTTATCGCAGCGAGCCGGTGGCCCCACTTGGTTGGACCTGAATCAAATCTCCGGGAGCCCTGTTATTTCTCTTTCCTTTATGTTGTCTCATTTCTTTCTTTCGTTCTTTTCTTTGTTTCTGTCTTTCTTTCTTTCGTTCATTCGTTCTTTCTATCCTTCATTTTTGCCTCTCTTGCCAATGCCTACATTTTGCCTATTGTATCGTTTGTTTACTACTCTTATGTTTTGGGTTACCTAATTTTTTTTATGTGATCTTTGGTTGCATGGCTCGCACATCTTGATGGTTATTAGGTTATACTTTTTTTTTCATTTATGGTTTTAAAAAAAAAAAATGTAAAATGCTTTGTAATAGTAACATTATAATATTATTATTTAGACATTTATATTTGTACTTGTTAGTTTTATCATACGCATGTTTTGATACCCCATTTTGTTTTCTGTTTGAGTTCTCTATATTAATTTTTGACCCCGCAGACGCATTTTGTTCTTTCACTTTCTATTTTCGGTTTACTTGTACTTAAGTTACTATCTGTTAATTGTTTTCTCCCCATGCACGCATGCATTTTGGATTTTTGTTTCTCCCCTAACTCACCAAACAGCCCTCATGAAGAACAGCTCACAGCATCACCACATCGGCGGTACCCCGACTCCTACTGCCTCACCTCATGCCGGCAGCGGTGCCAACGACAACCCCCCTACCACACCTCGCGGCGGCAACAACAACAGCCATAAGGACCTCAACAAGAGCCCGTCCCCTTCCTCTGTAAAGGAAGGGGACCAAGCTGTATTCACAGAGCTCAGACCTGTCCCTCCAGGTTCCCCGACCACAAACGGCGGTCAGAGTTCCACCCCCTTGCCCTCTATTGGTGCGTTTTCAAGTACGACTAAAGGTGGATTTTTGGATTTTGGTTTTTTTTTCCTAGTACTAAAGACTTGCACTTACTAGACCTAATACAAAACTACCGTTATGATATCATAATTCAAATATTTGTCCCTGCCTACATTTCTTGGAACATCTAACCGACTAAATCTGATGTATTCACGCGTGTACTAATACATTTAACCTAAAACACTTTACTCGAATTCTGCACTCACGTAGAACGAAAGAGGGAGACGAAAGCGCTGGCGATGAATAGAACAGACATTAAGGCCACACCTAACACTGCTGATAAGCATTACAAAAGCAGTTCTTGTTCTGGAATCCACGGGTTAAAAGAAACCGAGGTCGATCGAAAAAGACACGGGGAAGAGAAAATGGAGACAGAAATGCACGGGATAAGAAAACATATAGGAAGACCTTGAGGTTATTTTTCACAGAACATGAGATTATAGAAGGCTTATGCTCCTTGGGGAGCTGAGGGGTGTGATTTATGATGAATTACTAATACCTTTACTCGAATCATGTACTCACGCATTTACTATTACCTTTACTCGAATCATGTACTCCCCACAACGCATTTACTAACACCTTTACTCGAAATCATGTACTCACGCATTTACTAATACCTTTACTCGAATCATGTACTCACGCATTTACTAATACCTTTAACTAATACCTCTACTCGAATCATGTACTCACGCATTTACTTATGCCTTTAACCAATACTTTACTCGAATCATGCACTCGCGCATTTACTAATACCTTTAACCAATACTTTAATCGAATCATGTACTCACGCATTTACTAATACCTTGAACCAATACTTTAATCGAATTCATGTACTCCACGCATTTACTGATACCTTGAACCACTACTTTAATCGAATCATGTACTCACTCATTTACTAATACCTTGAATCAATACTTTAATCGAATCATGTACTCATGCATTTACTAATAACTAGTATGTTCACACCTACCAAACATACACATGAGTATCTATATTGCCACTTACTAATGCTTAATACTTAAATATATAATATGTGCTGATGAAATCACTCAGAGACAATATCACACTTTACCTCTCAGGTAATCGTACACTTACTAGCACCATGCTATTATTCTCATGCTATTCCTCAAGGGTGGCCAACTAGGCGACCAGTGGAACTGCAATTCATTCATTCATAACCCTCCACTCCCAAAAGGAGCATAGGCCTTCAACAAACACATGCCAAGTCCTCCTGTCACGTGCCATCATCTCAAGTTCTTTCCATGTTCTCCTCATCATTTTCACCTGTTTCCAACTCTCTTTTCCATGTACTTCTTGGTCTTCCTCTGCCTCTCTTGCCCTGGGGGTTCCAGAACAAGGACTGCCTTGTAATGCTATCAACAGGTTTCCTCAGTGTGTGTCCTATCCATCGCCATCGTCTTCTTCTCATCTCTTGTTCCACTGGCACTTGTCTAGTTCTTGTCATCAGTTCCACTTTGGTAACCTTGTCATACCATTTTAATCCCTCTATTCTACGCAAGCACCCATTTATGAAAGTCTGTAGCTTTTTGGTTGTTGTCTTTGTTGTTCTCCATGTCTCTGAGCCATACAATAGGACTGACTTCACATTTGAGTTGAAGATTCTTATTTTCGTGTTGGATCCAATTTCTCTTGATCTCCATATATTTCCCAATGCAATGAAAGCTCCTCTTGCCTTTTGTATTCTTATTTTGATATCGCTGTCTGTCCCTCCAACTTTGTCTATATTACTGCCAAGATATGTGTATGATTCTACATCTTGTATTGGTGTTTCTTCAAGTTTCTCAACCCTGTTATCATTACCTGCATTTTTTACCTCAATAATGGAAGAAATTTAGGAAAAGGGGACATCCGTATATTTGCAACAACAAAATAAATAAAAGTTTCTAAATGATTATATGTCCATTTTTATTTTTAATCTTTACAATATAAAGTCACTGGTATCTAACCTTCCTAGTAATGTTTTTGTAGCATTTCTTACAAAATAATTCCACTGGTATCTCACCTTCCTAGTAATGTTTTTGTAGCATTTCTTACAAAATAATGTCACTGGTATCTCACCTTCCTAGTAATGTTTTTGTAGCATTTCTTACAAAATAATGTCACTGGTATCTCACCTTCCTAGTAATGTTTTTGTAGCATTTCTTACAAAATAATGCCACTGGTATCTCACCTTCCTAGTAATGTTTTTGTAACATTTCTTACAAAATAATGCCACTGGTATCTAACCTTCGTAGAAATGTTTTTGTAACATTTCTTACAAAATAATGTCACTGGTATCTCACCTTCCTAGTAATGTTTCTGTAGCATTTCTTACAAAATAATGCCACTGGTATCTCAGCTTCCTAGTAATGTTTTTGTAGCATTTCTTACAAAATAATGTCACTGGTATCTCACCTTCCTAGAAATGTTTTTGTAACATTTCTTACAAAATAATGTCACTGGTATCTCACCTTGCTAGTAATGTTTTTGTAGCATTTCTTACAAAATAATGTCACAGGTATCTCACCTTCCTAATGTTAGCATTTCTTACAAAATAATGTCACTAGTATCCCACCTTCCTAGTAATGTTTTTGTAGCATTTCTTACAAAATAATGTCACTAGTATCTCACCTTGCTAGTAATGTTTTTGTAGCATTTCTTACAAAATAATGTCACTAGTATCTCACCTTCCTAGTAATGTTTTTGTAGCATTTCTAATAAAATAATGTCACTAGTATCTCACCTCGCTCATAGTGTTTTTGTAGCATTTCTTACAAAATAATGTCACTGGTATCTCACCTTCCTAGTAATGTTTTTGTAGCATTTCTTACAAAATAATGTCACTGGTATCTCGACTTCCTAGTAATGTTTTTGTAGCATTTCTTACAAAATAATGTCACTAGTATATCACCTTCCTAATAATGTTTTTGTAGCATTTCTTACAAAATAATGTCACTGGTATCTCACCTTCCTAATAATGTTTTTGTAGCATTTCTTACAAAATAATGTCACTGGTATCTCACCTTCCTAGTAATGTTTTTGTAGCATTTCTTACAAAATAATGTCACTGGTATCTCACCTTCCTAGTAATGTTTTTGTAGCATTTCTTACAAAATAATGTCACTGGTATCTCACCTTCCTAGCAATGTTTTTGTAGCATTTCTTACAAAATAATGCCACTGGTATCTCACCTTCCTAGTAATATTTTTGTAGAATTTCTTACAAAATAATGTCACTAGTATCTCACGTTCCTAGTAAGGTTTTTGTAGCATTTCTTACAAAATAATTTCACTGGTATCTCACCTTCCTAGTAATGTTTTTGTAGCATTTCTTACAAAATAATGTCACTGGTATCTCACCTTCCTAGTAATGTTTTTGTAACATTTCTTACAAAATAATGTCACTCGTATCTCACCTTCCTAGTAATGTTTTTGTAGCATTTCTTACAAAATAATATCACTGGTATCTCACCTTCCTAGTAATGTTTTTGTAGCATTTCTTACAAAATAATGTCACTAGTATCTCACCTTCCTAGTAATGTTTTTGTAGCATTTCTTACAAAATAATGCCACTGGTATCTCACCTTCCTTGTAATGTTTTTGTAGCATTTCTTACAAAAATAATGTCACTCACTAGTATCTCACCCTTCCTAGTAATGTTTTTGCAGCATTTCTTACAAAATAAATGTCACTAGTATCTCACCTACCTATAGTAATGTTTTTTGTAGCATTTCTTACGAAATAATGTCACTTTAGTATCTCACTTTCCTAAGTAATGTTTTTGTAGCATTGCTTACAAAATAATGTCACTAGTATCTCACCTTCCTAGTAATGTTTTTGTAGCATTTCTTACAAAATAATGTCACTGGTATCTCACCTTCCTAGTAATGTTTTTGTAGCATTTCTTACGAAATAATGTCACTAGTATCTCACCTTCCTAGTAATGTTTTTGTAGCATTTCTTACAAAATAATGTCACTGGTATCTCACCTTCCTAATGTTATTGTAGCGTTTCTTACAAAATAATGTCACTGGTATCTCACCTTCCTAGTAATGTTTTTGCAGCATTTCTTACAAAATAATGTCACTGGTATCTCACCTTCCTAATAATGTTTTTTGTAGCATTTCTTACAAAATAATGTCACTGGTATCTCACCTTCCTCGTAATGTTTTTGTAGCATTTCTTACAAAATAATGTCACTGGTATCTCACCTTCCTAGTAATGTTTTTATAGCATTTCTTACAAAATAATGTCACTGGTATCTCACCTTCCTAGTAATGCTTTTGTAGCATTTCTTACAAAATAATGTCACTGGTATCTCACCTTCCTAGTATTGTTTTTGTAGCATTTTTTCTTACAAAATAATGTCACTAGTATCTCACCTTCCTAGTAATGTTTTTGTAGCAACTTCTTACAAAATAAATGTCACTAGTATCTCACCTTCCTAGTAATGCTTTTGTAGCAGCATTCTCTTACAAAATAATGTCAGTGGTATCTCACCGTTCCCCCCCCCCCCCCCCCCCCCCCCCCCCCCCCCCTCTAGTAATGTTTTTGTAGCATTTCTTACAAAATAATGTCACTGGTATCTCACCTTCCTAGTAATGTTTTTGTAGCATTTCTTACAAAATAATATCACTGGTATCTCACCTTCCTAGTAATGTTTTTGTAGCATTTCTTACAAAATAATGTCACTGGTATCTCACCATCCTAGTAATGTTTTTGTAGCATTTCTTACAAAATAATGTCACTGGTATCTCACCTTCCAAGTACTGTTTTTGTAGCATTTCTTACAAAATAATGTCACTGGTATCTCACCTTCCTAGTAATGTTTTTGTAGCATTTCTTACAAAATAATGTCACTGGTATCTCACCTTCCTAGTACTGTTTTTGTAGCATTTCTTACAAAATAATGTCACTGGTATCTCACCTTCCTAGTAATGTTTTTGTAGCATTTCTTACAAAATAATGTCACTGGTATCTCACCTTCCTAGTAAAGCTTTTGTAGCATTTCTTATAAAATAATATCACTGGTATCTCACCTTCCTAGTAATGTTTTTGTAGCATTTCTTACAAAATAATGTCACTGGTATCTCACCTTCTAGTAATGTTTTTGTTAGCATTTCTTACAAAAATAATGTCACACTGGTATCTCACCTTCCTAGTAATGTTTTTGTAGCATTTTCTTACAAAATAATGTCACTGGTAATCTCACCTTCCTAGTAATGTTTTTGTAGCATTTCTTATACAAATGATATCACTGGTTATCTCACCTTCCTAGTAATGTTTTTGTAGCATTTCTTACAAAATAATTTGTCACTGGTATCTCACCCTTCCTAGTAATGTTTTTGTAGCATTTCTTACAAAATAGTGTCACTGGTATCTCACCTTCCTAGTAATGTTTTTATAGCATTTCTTACAAAATAATATCACTGGTATTTCACCTTCCTAGTAATGTTTTTGTAGCATTTCTTACAAAATAATGTCACTGGTATCTCACCTTCCTAGTAATGTTTTTGTAGCATTTCTTACAAAATAATGTCACTGGTATCTCTCCACTTCCTAGTAATGTTTTTGTAGCTGCATTTCTTACAAAATAATATCACTGGTATATCTCACCTTCCTAGTAATGTTTTTGTAGCATTTCTTACAAAATAATATCACTGGTATCTCACCTTCCTAGTAATGTTTTTGTAGCATTTCTTACAAAATAATATCACTGGTATCTCACCTTCATAGTAATGTCTTTGTAGCATTTCTTACAAAATAATATCACTGGTATCTCACCTTCCTAGTAATGTGTTTGTAGCATTTCTTACAAAATAATGTCACTGGTTATCTCACCTTCCTAGTATGTTTTTTGTAGCATTTCTTACAAAATAATATCATGGTATCTCACATTCCTAGTAATGTTTTTTGTAGCATTTCTTACAAAAATTATGTCACTGGTATTATCACCTTCCTAATAATGTTTTTGTAGCATTTCTTACAATAATAATGCCAGTGGTATCTCACCTTCCTAGTAATGTTTTTGTAGCATTTCTTACAGAATAATGTCACTGGTATCTCACCTTCCTAGTAATGTTTTTGTAGCATTTCTTACAAAATAATGTCACTGGTATCTCACCTTCCTAGTAATGTTTTTGGTAGCATTTCTTACAAAATAATGTCTTTTTTTTATTTTCTCACTGGTATCTCACCTTCCTTAGTAATGTTTTTTGTAGCTATTTCTAACAAAATAATATCACTGGGTATTCACCTTCCTAGTAATTGTTTTTGTAGCATTTCTTACAAAAATAATATCACTGGTATCTCACCTTCCTAGTAATGTTTTTAGTAGCATTTCTTACAAAATAATTTCATGGTATCTCACTTTCCTAGTAATGTTTTTGTAGCATTTCTTACAAAATAATGTTACTAGTATCTCACGTTCCTAGTAATGTTTTTGTAGCATTTCTTACAAAATAATGTCACTAGTATCTCACCTTCCTAGTATTGTTTTTGCAGCATTTCTTACAAAATAATGTCACTGGTATCTCACCTTCCTTGTAATGTTTTTGTAACATTTCTTACAAAATAATGTCACTGGTATCTCACCTTCCTAGTAATGTTTTTGTAGCATTGCTTACAAAATAATGTCACTAGTATCTCACCTTCCTAGTAATGTTTTTGTAGCATTTCTTACAAAATAATGTCACTGGTATCTCACCTTCCTAGTAATGTTTTTGTAGCAATTCTTACAAAATAATGTCACTAGTATCTCACCTTCCTAGTAACGTTTTTGTAGCATTTCTTACAAAATAATGTCACTTGTATCTCACCTTCCTAATAATGTTATTGTAGCGTTTCTTACAAAATAATGTCACTGGTATCTCACCTTCCTAGTAATGTTTTTGTAGCATTTCTTACAAAATAATGTCACTGGTATCTCACCTTCCTAATAATGTTTTTGTAGCATTTCTTACAAAATAATGTCATTGGTATCTCACCTTCCTCGTAATGTTTTTGTAGCATTTCTTACAAAATAATGTCACTGGTATCTCACCTTCCTAGTAATGTTTTTATAGCATTTCTTACAAAATAATGTCACTGGTATCTCACCTTCCTAGTAATGCTTTTGTAGCATTTCTTACAAAATAATGTCACTGGTATCTCACCTTCCTAGTAATGTTTTTGTAGCATTTCTTACAAAATAATGTCACTAGTATCTCACCTTCCTAGTAATGTTTTTGTAGCACTTCTTACAAAATAATGTCACTGGTATCTCACCTTCCTAGTAATGCTTTTGTAGCATTTCTTACAAAATAATGTCAGTGGTATCTCACCTTCCTAGTAATGTTTTTGTAGCATTTCTTACAAAATAATGTCACTGGTATCTCACCTTCCTAGTAATGTTTTTGTAGCATTTCTTACAAAATAATATCACTGGTATCTCACCTTCCTAGTAATGTTTTTGTAGCATTTCTTACAAAATAATGTCACTGGTATCTTACCTTCCTAATAATGTTTTTGTAGCATTTCTTACAAAATAATGTCACTGGTATCTCACCTTCCTAGTAATGTTTTTGTAGCATTTCTTACAAAATAATATCACTGGTGTCTCACCGTCCTAGTAATGTTTTTGTAGCATTTCTTACAAAATAATGTCACTGGTATCTCACCTTCCTAGTAATGTTTTTGTACCATTTCTTACAAAATAATGTCACTGGTATCTCACCTTCCTAGTAATGTTTTTGTAGCATTTCCTACAAAATAATATCACTGGTATTTCACCTTCCTAGTAATGTTTTTGTAGCATTTCTTACAAAATAATGTCACTGGTATCTCACCTTCCTAGTAATATTTTTGTAGCATTTCTTACAAAATAATGTCACTGGTATCTCACCTTCCTAGTAATGTTTTTGTAGCATTTCTTACAAAATAATATCACTGGTATCTCACCTTCCTAGTAATGTTTTTGTAGCATTTCTTACAAAATAATATCACTGGTATCTCACCTTCCTAGTAATGTTTTTGTAGCATTTCTTACAAAATAATATCACTGGTATCTCACCTTCCTAGTAATGTTTTTGTAGCATTTCTTACAAAATAATGTCACTGGTATCTCACCTTCCTAGTAATGTTTTTGTAGCATTTCTTACAAAATAATATCACTGGTATCTCACCTTCCTAGTAATGTTTTTGTAGCATTTCTTACAAAATAATGTCACTGGTATCTCACCTTCCTAGTAATGTTTTTGTAGCATTTCTTACAAAATAATGTCACTGGTATTCACCTTCCTCGTAATGTTTTTGTAGCATTTCTTACAAAATAATGTCACTGGTATCTCACCTTCCTAGTAATGTTTTTGTAGCATTTCTTACAAAATAATATCACTGGTATCTCACCTTCCTAGTAATATTTTTGTAGCATTTCTTACAAAATAATGTCACTGGTATCTTACCTTCCTAGTACTGTTTTTGTAGCATTTCTTACAAAATAATGTCACTGGTATCTCACCTTCCTAGTAATGTTTTTGTAGCATTTCTTACAAAATAATATCACTGGTATCTCACCTTCCTAGTAATGTTTTTCTAGCATTTCTTACTAAGTAATGCCGCTGGTATCTCTCCTTCCTAGTAATGTTTTTGTAGCATTTCTTACAAAATAATGTCACTGGTATTTCACCTTCCTAGTAATGTTTTTGTAGCATTTCTTACAAAATAATATCACTGGTATCTCACCTTCCTAGTAATGTTTTTGTAGCATTTCTTACAAAATAATGTCACTGGTATCTTACCTTCCTAATAATGTTTATGTAGCATTGCTTACAAAATAATGTCACTAGTATCTCACCTTCCTAGTAATGTTTTTGTAGCATTTCTTACAAAATAATGTCACTGGTATCTCACCTTCCTAGTAATGTTTTTGTAGCATTTCTTACAAAATAATGTCACTAGTATCTCACCTTCCTAGTAACGTTTTTGTAGCATTTCTTACAAAATAATGTCACTGGTATCTCACCTTCCTAATAATGTTATTGTAGCGTTTCTTACAAAATAATGTCACTGGTATCTCACCTTCCTAGTAATGTTTTTGTAGCATTTCTTACAAAATAATGTCACTGGTATCTCACCTTCCTAATAATGTTTTTGTAGCATTTCTTACAAAATAATGTCATTGGTATCTCACCTTCCTCGTAATGTTTTTGTAGCATTTCTTACAAAATAATGTCACTGGTATCTCACCTTCCTAGTAATGTTTTTATAGCATTTCTTACAAAATAATGTCACTGGTATCTCACCTTCCTAGTAATGTTTTTATAGCATTTCTTACAAAATAATGTCACTGGTATCTCACCTTCCTAGTAATGCTTTTGTAGCATTTCTTACAAAATAATGTCACTGGTATCTCACCTTCCTAGTAATGTTTTTGTAGCATTTCTTACAAAATAATGTCACTGGTATCTTAACTTCCTAATAATGTTTTTGTAGCATTTCTTACAAAATAATGTCACTGGTATCTCACCTTTCTAGTAATGTTTTTGTAGCATTTCTTACAAAATAATATCAGTGGTGTCTCACCTTCCTAGTAATGTTTTTGTAGCATTTCTTACAAAATAATGTCACTGGTATCTCACCTTCCTAGTAATGTTTTTGTACCATTTCTTACAAAATAATGTCACTGGTATCTCACCTTCCTAGTAATGTTTTTGTAGCATTTCCTACAAAATAATATCACTGGTATTTCACCTTCCTAGTAATGTTTTTGTAGCATTTCTTACAAAATAATGTCACTGGTATCTCACCTTCCTAGTAATATTTTTGTAGCATTTCTTACAAAATAATGTCACTGGTATCTCACCTTCCTAGTAATGTTTTTGTAGCATGTCTTATACAAAAATAATGTCACTGGTATATCACCTTCCTAGTAATGTTTTTGTAGCATTTCTTACAAAATAATATCACTGGTATCTCACCTTCCTAGTAATGTTTTTGTAGCATTTCTTACAAAATAATGTCACTGGTATCTCACCTTCCTAGTAATGTTTTTGTAGCATTTCTTACAAAATAATATCACTGGTATCTCACCTTCCTAGTAATGTTTTTTTGTAGCATTTCTTACAAAATAATGTCACTGGTATTTTACCTTCCTAATAATGTTTTTGTAGCATTTCTTAACAAAAATAATGTCACTGGTATCTCACCTTCCTAGTAATATTTTTGTAGCATTTCTTACAAAAATAATGTCACTGGTATCTCATCTTCCTAGTAATATTTTTGTAGCATTTCTTACAAAATAATGTCACTGGTATCTTACCTTCCTAGTACTGTTTTTGTAGCATTTCTTACAAAATAATGTCACTGGTATCTCACCTTCCTAGTAATGTTTTTGTAGCATTTCTTACAAAATAATATCACTGGTATCTCACCTTCCTAGTAATGTTTTTTTGTAGCATTTCTTACAAAATAATGTCACTGGTATTTTACCTTCCTAATAATGTTTTTGTAGCATTTCTTACAAAATAATGTCACTGGTGCCCAATGGGCTGATCACCCGTTGGCTTGCCACACCGATTACGGAAACAACGGCAGATGGATCTATTTGTTGTTGCCCTAAAGACGCCGCTAGGCGTGATGGGAAACTACAACAGAGAAAATCAATCTGCTGTTGCCCTTAAGACGCCACAAGGCGTGATGGCCTCTGACTGCTTGGTCGGTCTTTGGCTAAGGACGGAAGAAGAAGAAGAAGAAGAATGTCACTGGTATCTCACCTTCCTAGTAATGTTTTTGTAGCATTTCTTACAAAATAATATCACTGGTATCTCACCTTCCTAGTAATGTTTTTGTAGCATTTCTTACAAAATAATATCACTGGTATCTCACCTTCCTAGTAATGTTTTTGTAGCATTTCTTACAAAATAATATCACTGGTATTGCACCTTCCTATTGTAGCATTTCTTACAAAACAATATCACTGCTATCTCACCTTCCTATTAATGTGTTTGTAGCATTTCTTACAAATTAATGTCCACTGGTATCTCACCTTCCTAGTAATGTTTTTTTTGTAGCATTTCTTACAAAATANTAACACTGGTATCTCACCTCCCTGGTACGGTTTTTGTAGCATTTCTTACAAAATAATATCACTGGTATCTCACCTTCCTAGTAATGTTTTTGTAGCATTTCTTACAAAATAATGTCACTGGTATCTCACCTTCCTAGTAATGTTTTTGTAGCATTTCTTACAAAATAATGTCACTGGTATCTCACCTTCCTAGTAATGTTTTTGTAGCATTTCTTACAAAATGATATCACTGGTCATTCTCCTTCCTAGTAATGTTTTTGTTAGCTATTTCTTACAAATAATGTCATGGTATCTCACCTTCATAGTAAGGTTTTTGTAGCATTATCTTACAAAATAATTGTCACTGGTATCTCCACTTCCTAGTAATGTTTTGTGCATTTCTTACAAAATAATATCACTGGTATTTCACCTGGTATCCCACCTTCCTAGTAATGTTTTTGTAGCATTTCTTACAAAATAATGTCACTGGTATCTCACCTTCCTAGTAATGTTTTTGTAGCATTTCTTACAAAATAATATCGCTGGTATCTCACCTTCCTAGTAATGTTTTTGTAGCATTCTTACAAAATAATATCACTGGTATCTCACCTTCCCAGTAATCTTTTTGTAGCATTTCTTACAAAATAATGTCACTGGTATCTCACCTTCCTAGTAATGTTTTTGTAGCATTTCTTACAAAATAATAACACTGGTATCTCACCTTCCTAGTAATGTTTTTGTAGCATTTCTTACAAAATAATGTCACTGGTATCTCACCTTCCTAATAATGTTTTTGTAGCATTTCTTACAAAATAATACCACTGGTATCTCACCTTCCTAGTAATGTTTTTGTAGCATTTCTTACAGAATAATGTCACTGGTATTTCACCTTCCTAGTAATGTTTTTGTAGCATTTCTTACAAAATAATGCCACTGGTATCTCACCTTCCTAGTAATGTTTTTGTAGCATTTCTTACAAAATAATGTCACTGGTATCTCACCTTCCTAATAATGTTTTTGTAGCATTTCTTACAAAATAATGTCACTGGTATCTAACCTTCCTAGTAATGTTTTTGTAGCATTTCTTACAAAATAATGTCACTGGTATCTAACCTTCCTAGTAAGGTTTTTGTAGCATTTCTTACAAAATAATGTCATTGGTATCTCACCTTCCTAGTAATGTTTTTGTAGCATTTCTTAAAAAATAATGTCACTGGTATCTCACCTTCCTAGTAAGGTTTTTGTAGCATTTCTATAATAAAAATATACAACACTTTTTTTTAAACAATCGTTATCATCATTGTTCTTCGCGCCTCTTATGGAGCATGGAACCACCACCTCAATCTGTCCCCTTGTATTAAGCTTGTGCCAATAATTCACATGCCCCTGTATTAAGCCTGTGCCAATAATTCACATGCCCTTGTATTAAGCCTGTGCCAATAATTCACATGACCTTGTATTAAGCCTGTGCCAATAATTCACATGACCTTGTATTAAGCCTGTTCCAATAATTCGCATGCCCCTGTATTAAGCCTGTGCCAATAATTCACATGACCTTGTATTAAGCCTGTGCCAATAATTCGCATGCCCCTGTATTAAGCCTGTGCCAATAATTCACATGACCTTGTATTAAGCCTGTGCCAATAATTCACATGCCCTTGCAGCGGTGGTTTCTGTTACAGCTTCTTGTACATGATCAGGTTTTTTAACACTATTCAGTAGCCTATTATTCAGCAAGATTTGAATGTAACTTCGGGTACATAATGAGAGCCGTAATACAGGCTCGCGCGGGCCGCACACGGCTGGCGGGCCTCGCTATGCCCACCCTAGTTGTAACTTAATCATATATTTTCCCTACCTCAGTTCAGATCAAAGACATCTTCACATCAAATTGCTCGTAAAGCTAAATTAAGTATCCCTGCAATGGCAAATCATGTGTTTTACCGCAGGTTTCCTGTATGACGTCTAAATTCTGAATTTTTGCGAAGATGTTGAGATAGATCTCAATTTACGCGAATCTCCAGTTACGTGCGCGCCTCTAGAAAGTAATCCTCGCGTAAACTGCAATCACACTGTACATAGCCGGACAGTTCGGGTGGTTTTGGCTTGAGTGCTTTTAAATGCTGTAGATAAGTAGTTTGCCAACATAAGAAATAATTACACTGTTGTGTTCCGACACGAACAAATTTATGTTAACAGGATCCGCAAAAATAAGAGAAATCTACTTTCAAACATAAAGAAAACCAATGTGGACCTAATGACAAGAACCACACAACGTTCAGTGGTACAAGAGATGAGAAGACGCTGGCGAAGCACTGGACACACAAAGAGGAAATGTGCTGATAGTCTTACAAGGCGGCCCTTGTTGTGGAATCTCCAGCGTAAGATGGGTAGAAGAAAACCGAAAAACACATGGAAAGGAGTGTCGTGGAATATTCTAATCCACATATATAAATTATCAAGTAAATATAAAGCCTAATAAATACATATAATTAATAAAGGAAGAAGAATGGTAAAGAACAGTGCTGTCACAATGACAGTACTCGAAATCCCCCTTGTTTTCTGCTTCGTCTGCAAATTGTAACGCTTTCACGTTGATAGTAAAAGCTTACTGTATTATACCCGCTTTCTTCAATGAAACGTGTGCTGTATTTCTAAGAAAAACCTTGAGATATGCAAGTTGACCTAAATTTTAAATTCCATTCATGTCTTTTTCTACACTATGTTACCAAAAACAAAAGGCAGATGGACTAAAGGATAGCGAGAAGAGAGAGGGGCGAATAAAGCCGAACGCATGCAAAATTAAACACGCGTCTCGCTATTAATGCCACCCCCAACCCGCGTCGCGCGATACACAAATGCTGCCATCACGCGTGTAAGACTACAAGCACTAACTTTTTTTCAGACGGACAGTGATAAATTCACTACCCTTCCCAGAGTTAGGTTTTAAAATCACAAAAAACGCTTATTAGGAAAGATAACAATAGATGGGTTTACGGTTGAAAACATAACAGTACCCAGACAGCACATCTTCGAAACAGGAGGTAGAAATTGCATATTTTGAACGCAGCCACGTAGCTCTTTTAAATTTGGATAATTGGGTTCCTTAGGGTTTGCTGACAAAGAATATGTAAAACGTTACGCAAATAGTCTAGGAATTAACAAGTTATAACCAAAATAAAATATTGGGGATGCCTGACAGCATGAAATCATTTCTGCTCATAAAATTTTTTTTATAACGTGTTTGAAAAAACTTACGTTACAGAAATAGCCTACCATGTAAACTCCAAATTGATTGGAGCGCAACAAATGAAAAACTAACCACGATTGGTCGGGCTATAAATACTATCTTGGTTGTTAGGGAGACGTAGAAAGGTAACATTTTTTCAAACACTTGTCGAAACGTGGCCTCATTGGCTAGACTCGCTGATATAATCACTTAGGAGCGTTAGTTCGAAACCACTTGTTTAAATAATCTTGATAAAGCGACAGTGCGTTGAAGCCAGCTCACATTTTTGCTAAAATAAAAGCCTGGAACATAAGCAGATGGGAATTTGTGCCAGTAAATGTGCCAGAATTCATTGCTAATCAACGTATCTGTGTTTATTTCCATGAAATTGTGGTAAGCTTGAACCATTCAGTATCTTTTAATGAAAATTGAATGTAAATTGTTAATTTATGCCTGTATATATATGTGTAGTTCAGTGGCAAACAAGAGATAAAGCCTATAATGCTCCAGCCTGAACAGAGGGTGTCGGAGGGAAGTAAAACGGCATGGAATGGCCAAATAGTACACTGACACCTGGATGATTGATTAGACAGAAATAATGCTGGAAGTGCAGAGGCGTGGTAACCATTAAGGAGGTAAATACTGGTATAAAGTATTTCAGATGAAGCTGACAGTTGGCCTAACGCTCTGAACTCAATGTTTGTGTTGTATTGTGCTCAGTGTAGAACTAGAGTATCAATTAGTTATGAAGTAGAAGGTACATCCTTCTTGTTTACAGGGACCGTGGTCTTGATGGTACTGAGCAGCACCTGGTCAGAGCTTTGCTGAATCCAGAGTCGGACAGCATACTCCTTGGTCTTTTTAGCTATCAGTGAGGTGTCTCCAGAGCCCAGAGGAGAATTCGAGCAGAGGAGTCTTTTCCTGCCGCCATCACGCCAGATAAGCTGATTTGGCCAGCTGAGCTCAACATTATGTCCCCTCATCTTGAAATGACTTTGTAAAAATAACCTTAAGAGGGGAATTTACTTGTCTTAATATCAGGAACTGAGAACATCTCCAATACTAGTCCCTAAAGACAAACTATTGAAGTCATGATGACAAATACCAACAGAGCTTGAACAAAACAAAACCAGTATTACCTCATATTACCACTACACAACTGACACACATAGGATATTTTTAATAATATATGTCACTACAATATTCATATTAATAAATTCTGTATATATACTTGTAATTTAAATTGCTTGTGATTCCTGGTTCCCTTGTAGTTGAATCAGGACACATATTCATTCATGCCAGTAATGAATACATATTGTTATTTGAAAAGTTATCAGTGACTCTTTTAAGATATCCTTATAGAGTGTTATATGTATGTGAGTGTCACAGTGTTGTCAAGAGTAGTGGATTAAATTAAATTGTTTATCTGTCTGTTGTTGTGACTTACACTTCATCATACACATACCCTAGACACATAACGTAGTCATCACACTATTCCAGAATAATTCTGACTGAGATATATATAGATATGTGGTAGCAAGTAAGGTTATCTATAATACACTACTCTTAATAGATATAGATACCTTCACAGCTGATCTCAGTCAGTACACTAAGTCCCCTATAAATATTTATAACATCCCACTTCACCACATATATTGGGGTCTCGCTCTTGGGATTTTGAATCTTTACCTATTAAAAATATTGGGGGTAATTCACTTCAGGGAATATAAGAATTAAAAGGTATCCTTGGGTGGAATTAAATAAGGTTGAGCTCACGGTGCCTGTGTTGTCCATTATATATATTTAGAATTTGAATTGTTGGTTAGACATTGTAGAAATTTACCTGATAGACAATGGCGGACCTGGCCAAGTTTCGATCTGCTGCTGTACAGACTGCAAAAGAGTTAGGATTAGATGGGCAAGTTATGGTTGCCTATGTCACTACGGAATGTGACAAATTTATTGAACGCGAAGAAAGAAGATTAGAAAAAGAGGCCGAAAGAAAGTTAGAGGCTGAGACTAAGAGGTTGCAGATTGAGGCTGAGGCTAAGAAATTGGAGGCAGAAAGAGAAGACAAAAGATTGGCTGCAGAAAGGGAAGCAGAAGAAAGAAGATTGGCTGCAGAAAGGGAAGAGAAGAAATTAGCTGCAGAAAGGGAAGACAAGAAATTAGCTGCAGAAAGGGAAGCAGAAGATAAAAGATTACAAAGGGAACATGAGTTACGACTAAGGGAGTTTGAGTTTCAAGGCCATGCTCCTGAAAATGGTGCCAGTCCCTTTGCCTCTGATGCCACTGCTAGCCAAGGAGCCTCAACCTCAGCTATGAATTTTCATTTAGATCATTTTGTTGAGAAAGACGATGATATTGAGAGCTACCTAAATAGGTATGAACTATTAGCTACCACGTATGGGTTAGAGAGAGAAAGGTGGAGCTTAAAGTTATCTCAGGGACTTCGTGGGGCAGCTTATGAAGTTTTTGCAAAAATGAGCAGAGGTGATCAGGAAAATTATGACATGCTAAAGCAGGCTCTTTTGTTAAGATATGAAAAGAATGCAGAATTTTATAGGAAAAAATTTAGGAATGATAAACTACTGTCAGGTGAAACCTATCACCAGTTCTCTGCACGAATAGAGACATACTTGGAGAAATGGACTTCTCTGGGGAAAACCCAGATCTTAAGGAAATGGTCCTTATAGAGCAATTAAGAGAGTCCATGGCTCCAGACCTGAGAAAGTTTCTCATGGAACAAGGTGCAGAGAGGCTGGGTGAGTTGCTAAATGTTGCTGAAAGGTATCAAGCAGCTCAAGCAGAGGTAACAGGTAATAAAAAGAAACAGGTGGACAACTTTAGGGCACCACAGAACTTTAATAAATTTGATCCTAGGGATCAAAATAAAGGTAAGCACCAATTTGATAGGCCACGGTATGACAATAAAAATAAATTCCCACAATTCGATGAAAGGAAATATAATGAAAGAAAATCTTTCAACCAAGGAAAAAGGTGGTGTAAGAATTGTCA
The DNA here is from genome assembly GCA_024509875.1 of Oreohelix idahoensis. Lineage (NCBI taxonomy): Eukaryota > Metazoa > Mollusca > Gastropoda > Stylommatophora > Oreohelicidae > Oreohelix > Oreohelix idahoensis. Next base: position 45,599 of record JAMPIV010009349.1, on the reverse strand, counting down.
GATGGACAATCATGACACTGACCGTTGCAGAAGGAAACCTGTGTATATGGCAACCCTTCAGGTCAGGTCGACCTCAAGACAGGAGGAGGATATTATGTTGGATACCACTCCAGAAGAGATGAGGAAGGCACAGGCTGGGGATAAAACACTCAAGCCTTGTTTCAGAAAATTGTCAACTTGTCATACAACTCCAGGCAAGGGAGATTTTTACATGAAAAACAAGTTGATGTATAGGAAGACTGGAGCTAGATCCAATGGTCACGGACAGCTGGTTCTTCCAAAAAGATATAGGACAGACTTAATAAGGAGCCTACATGTGAAACCAGATGGGGACCATGAGAAGATAGGTACCATCATTCAAAAGGTGGCTCACAATTATTATTGGCCCAAAGCAAGATGGGACATTGAAAATTTTTGTAGAAAGGTGTAGCATAGCACATGAGGGAACACCCACAAGTGGGAACATGGATCAGGACCTGGACACGCCACGGGGCAAAATTAGGCCTGATAATAAAAAGAAGAATAGATTTGATAAAGTGGACCAAATGGAATGGGAAGCCCCTTTTCACGGACAAGCTTCACTTAACTGTTTTACAATGGCCACTATGCGGAGAGTGCAAAGAGATGTCTTACCCCAGGATAAGCCGACAATCCCTCAATCGGACTTAAACAAACTGGAGGAAGAGGATGTAGAGAGGAAATCTCTCATCAAGAATTTTAAGTGGGGAGACAGCCCCAAAAGAAAAATTGGTAGCGGTCGTTTTGTGAATGATAATTCTGGGAGGAAAAATCATCACTATAAAGCTTCGAGTGGAAGAGACCATACCGGTGCATGGACAAATAGGTCCACACAATTAAAGGTCCATATGTAGCTATGTTAAGAACATGGACTGATGAAAAGGCAGAGGAAAACATTACATCTTCATACCAATATGTGAATGAGCTGACCACTCGGTTAAAAACTGGCTGGAAACTTGCCAATGAAAATTTGAAACAAGCCAGGAAGAAACATGCTGCCTATTATAACAGGAAGGCGAAAGACAGAAATTTGGCTGTGGGAGAGAAAGTACTGCTTCTTTTGCCTGGGAGTCAGAATAAGTTACAAATTGGATGGCAGGGTCCATATACAGTTTTAGAGAAGGTGTCTAGAACAAATTATAAGATAGATAAGAAGGGGAAAGAAAAAATCTATCATGTGAATCTCCTGAAGAAATATTTGGAAAGAGAACATCAGGAAGAGACACACTTGTTGACCTTGTCCATCGCCATGGAGATGAAAAAGGAACCACTTTCATCATTTGAATATCCATTACACCCCTGTGAGACAGCAGCACAGGTGAAAATCAGTACACATTTAACGAAAACTCAGAAAGAGAGAGTGCAACAGGTTCTAAATAATCATGCAGAGGTGTTAACAGACCGACCAGGGCATACAAACCTATTGGAATATGATATGAAACTAATAGACTCCACACCTGTCTGTATGAAACCATATTCGATTCCGTTTGCTAAGGAGAAAGCTTTGAAGGAAGAGATAGACTATCTATTGAAGGAAGGAATTATTTCGCACAGTGAGTCTTCGTATAGTTCCGGTGTTGTACTCTTAAGGAAGCCCTCTGGAGAACATAGACTCTGTATAGATTACAGGAGACTGAATGCTATTACAGAAGGACAGGTGGATCCATTGCCGGATACAAATCAGCTGTTTGCCAGACTAAATAAAGCTAAATATTTCTCAAAAGTGGATCTGAGTAAAGGATACTATCAGATTCCAGTAAAGCCTGAGGTTAGACCATACCTAGCTTTTAGTACCTCAGAAGGACACTATGAGTTTAATAGATTGCCATTTGGATTGAAGAATGCGCCTAGTGTCTTCTCTAGAATGATGAGAAAATTATTGGATCCTCTGAATAATCCCTGTATAACAAATTTTATGGATGATATCCTTATAGCAACAGAAACATTTGAGGAACACATTGACTCTCTGAACATGCTGTTTGATCGACTTAGGGAGGCAAATTTAACAGCCCGACCAACCAAATGTTGCGTTGGATGTAAAGAATTGGAATTTTTGGGACACACAGTTTATCAGGGAAACATGACCCCTGACCCAAAGAATTTAGAGAAACTACAGAAAGCCCCGAGACCACAAACCAAGAAGGACGTGAGATCCTTTGTCTCATTATGTGGTTTCTACCAGAAGTATATCAAAAACTTTAATTCCATATGTGCACCGTTAACTGAATTGACACGTAAAGGACATCCAGATCGCATTACATGGACACCACAATGTGAAATGACTTACCAAGAATTGAAGGAAAAGCTCACAAGTAAACCCATTTTAAAATTACCTGACTTAAGTCAAGAATTCATAGTAAGGACGGATGCAAGTAATATTGGGTTAGGTGCAACTCTACTACAGAAATCAGATGCATTGGATGGGGAATTAAGCCCAGTGGCATATGCTAGCAGAAAGTTGAATAAAGCTGAAATCAACTACTCAACTAGCGAAAAAGAATGTCTTGCAGTAATATGGGCGATAAAGAAATTCAATATTTATCTATATGGGAAGGCATTTAAGTTGCAAACAGATCACAAACCGTTATCGTTTCTAGCACAGGCTAGGCATGAGAACTCCAGGTTACTCCGATGGTCTTTGCTTCTGGCTCCATATAATTTTAGCATCGAGTATATATCTGGAAAAACCAATTTGGGAGCTGATTTTTTAAGCCGCCATCCGTGTGATGAGAATCACCGTAAACCCCAGAAATAATAATAAATTTCTCTATGTGTATATAGAATAAAGGACTGACATATAATGTCTGTTTTAAGAGGGGAGGTGTCGTGGAATATTCTAATCCACATATATAAATTATCAAGTAAATATAAAGCCTAATAAATACATATAATTAATAAAGGAAGAAGAATGGTAAAGAACAGTGCTGTCACAATGACAGTACTCGAAATCCCCCTTGTTTTCTGCTTCGTCTGCAAATTGTAACGCTTTCACGTTGATAGTAAAAGCTTACTGTATTATACCCGCTTTCTTCAATGAAACGTGTGCTGTATTTCTAAGAAAAACCTTGAGATATGCAAGTTGACCTAAATTTTAAATTCCATTCATGTCTTTTTCTACACTATGTTACCAAAAACAAAAGGCAGATGGACTAAAGGATAGCGAGAAGAGAGAGGGGCGAATAAAGCCGAACGCATGCAAAATTAAACTCGCGTCTCGCTATTAATGCCAACCACAAGGCGCGTCGCGCGATACACAAATGCTGCCATCACGCGTGTAAGACTACAAGCACTAACTTTTTTTTCAGACGGACAGTGATAAATTCACTACCCTTCCCAGAGTTAGGTTTTAAAATCACAAAAAACGCTTATTAGGAAAGATAACAATAGATGGGTTTACGGTTGAAAACATAACAGTACCCAGACAGCACATCTTCGAAACAGGAGGTAGAAAATTGCATATTTTGAACGCAGCCACGTAGCTCTTTTAAATTTGGATATTTGGGTTCCTTAGGGTTTGCTGACAAAGAATATGTAAAACGTTACGCAAATAGTCTAGGAATTAACAAGTTATAACCAAAATAAAATATTGGGGATGCCTGACAGCATGAAATCATTTCTGCTCATAAAATTTTTTATAACGTGTTTGAAAAAACCTTGCGTTACAGAAATAGCCTACCATGTAAACTCCAAATTGATTGGAGCGCAACAAATGAAAAACTAACCACGATTGGTCGGGCTATAAATACTATCTTGGTTGTTAGGGGAGACGTAGAAAGGTAACATTTTTTCAAACACTTGTCGAAACGTGGCCTCATTGGCTAGACTCGCTGATATAATCACTTAGGAGCGTTAGTTCGAAACCACTTGTTTAAATAAGCTTGATAAAGCATCAGTGCGTTGAAGCCAGCTCATATTTTTGCTAAAATAAAAGCCTGGAACATAAGCAGATGGGAATTTGTGCCAGTAAATGTGCCAGAATTCATTGCTAATCAACGTATCTGTGTTTATTTCCATGAAATTGTGGTAAGCTTGAACCATTCAGTATCTTTTAATGAAAATTGAATGTAAATTGTTAATTTATGCCTGTATATATATGTGTAGTTCAGTGGCAAACAGGAGATAAAGCCTATAATGCTCCAGCCTGAACAGAGGGTGTCGGAGGGAAGTAAAACGGCATGGAATGGCCAAATAGTACACTGACACCTGGATGATTGATTAGACAGAAATAATGCTGGAAGTGCAGAGGCGTGGTAACCATTAAGGAGGTAAATACTGGTATAAAGTATTTCAGATGAAGCTGACAGTTGGCCTAACGCTCTGAACTCAATGTTTGTGTTGTATTGTGCTCAGTGTAGAACTAGAGTATCAATTAGTTATGAAGTAGAAGGTACATCCTTCTTGTTTTCAGGGACCGTGGTCTTGATGGTACTGAGCAGCACCTGGTCAGAGCTTTGCTGAATCCAGAGTCGGACAGCATACTCCTTGGTCTTTTTAGCTATCAGTGAGGTGTCTCCAGAGCCCAGAGGAGAATTCGAGCAGAGGAGTCCTTTCCTGCCGCCATCACGCAAGATAAGCTGATTTGGCCAGCTGAGCTCAACATTATGTCCCCTCATCTTGAAATGACTTTGTAAAAATAACCTTCAGAGGGGAATTTAATTGTCTTAATATCAGGAACTGAGAACATCTCCAATACTAGTCCCAAAAGACAAACTATTGAAGTCATGATGACAAATACCAACAGAGCTTGAACAAAACAAAACCAGTATTACCTCATATTACCACTACACAACTGACACACATAGGATATTTTTAATAATATATGTCACTACAATATTCATATTGATAAATTCTGTACATATACTTGTAATTTAAATTGATTGTGATTCCTGGTTCCCTTTGTAGTTGAATCAGGACACATATTCATTCATGCCAGTAATGAATACATATTGTTATTTGAAAAGTTATCAGTGACTCTTTTAAGATATCCTTATAGAGTGTTATATGTATGTGAGTGTCACAGTGTTGTCAAGAGTAGTGGATTAAATTTAATTGTTTATCTGTCTGTTGTTGTTTTGACTTACACTTCATCCTACACATACCCTAGACACATAACGTAGTCATCACACTATTGCAGAATAATTCTGACTGAGATATATAGATATGTGGTAGCAAGTAAGGTTATCTATAATACACTACTCTTAATAGATATAGATACCTTCACAGCTGATCTCAGTCAGTACACTAAGTGACACAGGACAGGAAGACTTGACACAGGACAGGAAGACTTGGCAATCTTTTGTTGAAGACCTCTCATCCAGTATTCTCACTATGTTCTAATTCTGGATCCGGTAATGAGGCAGAAAGGCAAGGTCAGCAACAAAGTCCAGATCATCGAGCTGTTTCTCCAGAGTCCACACTGAATTCCACAACCGCCAGTACAAGCACAAATTATCTTATCTCTCAAATGGCTCACATCTCAGACTTCCTGCCAATGGTTAAACGATAAAATTATTAGTAATATATTCATCTGAACCTTGTGCTACAAATCCAGATACTTTGTAGAATTTTCTATGGGGCTTTGAACGTTTTGATTTAATCAAACTGATACATTGCTATTACTTTACGCGATTGGTGTTGTAAGTTTTCGAAAGCTTAAATTCAAGTAGATATTAGCACTATCTTTGACAATCAATTTTTTCCCTTTCCAACAGCCCCGCCAATTTCATACGGAGGCAACGCCTCTGCATACAGTCAACCAGGGGTAAATACATCCGTACCTCTAGCCGTCTTGCCACAAGTTTACAATTCGCAGGTTTCAGGTAAGAAAATATTCTTTATCCTTCCTTCCTTCTTTCTTTCTTTCCGGTCTGTCTATCGGTCTGTATTTCTTTCTTTCTTTCTACATGCATTCATTTTCTTATTTCCTCATATACTCCTCCAACCATTCTATTTCATTTCATCAATCACCACACCTTCAGCTTGTACGAATCCTGCCCACTCATCCGTAACATACTGGCTCTTCTTATGCTTTCTTTGTCATATATTGGATGATTCCATACAACGTTATTATAAATTTACCTGGCACGTGCCCGGTATGATACAACAATGAATGTTTCAGTAACAACTAACTTCTACCAGAGAAGTCTTCTTCTTCTTCTTTAATTCCTAGCCACCGACTATCAAAGTAGTCAGTGGCCATCACGCCTGGTTGCGTCTTGTAGGACAGCAACAAACTGCTTCCACTTTGCTAGGTCGGCGGCCATCCTTTGTGCAATGCCCCAGCTCTGATTCATTCTTTGCATCTCGGCCTCCACAGTTCTTCGCCAAGTTGTTTTTGGTCGGCCTCTCTTTCGTTTTCCTTCAGCGGTCCATAGCATAACTGTTCTTTTGAACTCCAACGTCTGCCAGCTATGATGATGTGCATGTCCTCTTGATTGCTTCGAGTAAGCAGTTCTTGGTTAGTGATGGCATCGGCCAAAAGATTCGGAGAATTTTCCTTAGGCAGATAGTGTGGAAAGAGAAATGAGAAGTATTCGTGTATTCGAATTCTCAGCTAATGTAGTACAGATAGGTTGTGAGTTATTTTTGTCCCGTCTGAGTAGAGTGGATGGTGATAGATGCGTGAGAAAAGGTGTAAGAAATAGATTTCACGGGTGATAGTTTAAGGAACAAAATATGTCTATGGAATGAGTAAGTTTCTCTATTCCAGCCTATCTATACAACTATAATTTAGTACAAGACAACCTTGCTCTCCTCATACATATAAATATAAGTTTAACTACACACACACACACACACACACAACAAGACACACAAACGTGAAAAACTACGGTTACTTGAGTATGGGTCTGACCAACACACAAAGTTAAGTTTCTTTTGTTTATTATCATTTAAACTTGACAACATCAAAATATCTAAAGAAAGATCAAATAAAATCAGATTTACATACATATGAAATAGCAGAATAAATGTGCCCTCCCCTTATGGAGAAAAGAACCCCAAAAGTTAATAACCCAAAGGTCGAAGGTTTGCACTATGTTACAGAGTAGACAGTAAAGTAAACAAGTTCCTACTATAGGCTACCTAGTAAAGTTAACTAGTTTAAGCAAATCCAGTTTTGGTAAAGTCCCTGTAACAAAGAAAATTATTCACTCTCTCTTTCATACAGTGGCCACTCAATCCCTCTTACCTACTCTTGGTGATATCCATCTGAATTACACTTTTTCCTGAATATATAAAATGTCAGGTTTAATTCCCAAATTGGCCCCAGTCCATCCTCTAACAAATAAAGACTAGTGAGGTGAACGCCGAATCTGGTGTGGGTTTTTCTTGGATGAACAAAGTGTCACCGCCAATAGTTGATGTAGAAACGTGATTTTGGGGTTCACAGTTAAAAGAGAAAAATACTTCCAGTATTGGGAAACATCTGGTTGCTAAAAATGTTACAATTGATAAATGATGATAATCCTATCGGCTGACTCTATGGTAGAGTGCCGATTCTGAAACAGCGGAAATTCTGGATGCTACGCTTGAATACGACTGTCAGAAGTCGGGAATACCGTAAAATCTCGCGTATAATACGCACAATTTTTACTCATTTTTGCCCGCTAAAACTCGGGTGCGTATTATACGCGAGTACTAAAAAATACGTAATTTTCGATTTCGAAAGTAACCTACATTGGAAAGTCTGTCAAGTTTTTGTCACAATTTAACAGTGAAAATGGCGCGAAATTGAACGTGCCCTGTGTTTTCTTATGTGTCAGACATTGTCGCAAAACGCTTTTCGCACTCTTGGTCTTCAATCCGTTTTGATATTAAGCTTGGTTGTGAAGTTTGTCGTTTTATTATTTTGAGCCCTAAAAATGAATTCGAGAAAATGTTATACTGCAGTAGAAAAGCTCTTAGTGGTAAAATATGCAGAATCTAACGGCAATCGGGCAGCAAGTCGACATTTTTCCATTAACGAGTGTAACATTCGATTATGGCGAACAAAACAAAGAGGTGCTGCAAGTGTTGCCTAGTAAGAAAAAGGCGAATCGTGGGTCACCACCAGATCTTCCAGACCTAGAAAAAACATTATTGGAGTGGGTAGTGGATAGAAGGCAACAAGGCATCGGTGTTTCATGCATTGAAATACGACTTAAAGCTCTGGAACTTACAAAATCTCGTTCAGGCACAACAACATTTAAAGCGTCATATGGATGGGCAGTTCGTTTTATGAAGCGACATGGTCTTTCAGTCCAAAGTACCTAAAATGTAGGTGTTGCGTACCTATTTCTGTTTGTTATTATACTTTCAGTCTTTTAAACAGATATTTCATAAAATAAAATCTTGAAAAATTATGGTGCGTATTATACACGAATTTCCATTTTACCAGAAAATTTTGGGCTAAATCAAGCATGCGTATTATACACGAGTGCGTATTATACGCGAGATTTTACGGTGTCGTGGAATATTCTAATCCACATATATAAATTATCAAGTAAATATAAAGCCTAATAAATACATATAATAAATAAAGGAAGAAGAATGGTAAAGAACAGTGCTGTCACAATGAATGTACTCGAAATCCCCTTGTTTTCTACTGCGTATGCAAATTGTAACGTTTCACGTTGATATTAAAGGCCTTCTGCAACATACACGCGTTTCCCAAACACACAATAAAATGTGCTGCCTTTCTAAGAAAAACCAAAATGAAATACAAGTTGAATCTCTTTTCCCTGACAATGGCATATAAATCTTAAGCAATGGTCTTAAATTTGTCCTCCTTCGTTCTCACCTGACAGTTAATCTCTACACCAGGACCTATCTCGTTCATCGGTGGATATGTATCATGTTTCACTTTAGGAATTAAGATACGCCACGCAGGTCTTTGCCTCACGGCGATAATGTCTTTTGCAGTTTTGCAAAACTTAAATCTGATTGGACACCATCTCCTGGCGTATCTAGTTCAGTGGACCTTTATATTGAATATAAATTGCTGGATAAAAGTAATGCCGCAGAAAAATTCTTCAAGGTGCTAATCGTTCACCTGCTGAAGTTCCCTGTCGGCTAAACGGATGAGAAGACACTATCAAGCCGACTGATACAGGAAGCGAGCTAAGTTTTAAAATCACTTTTCTTTAAGATCAAAATCGTATTTGATATTTGTCACATTCCAAATCTTTGACGATCAAAATCTCTGTGTTTCACTCATTGTAGAAAGCTGAAACTTTACCTACAGCTTTCTTTCTTAGCACATTTTAATCTATCAAGTTTCAACCGGCATTATCCCATCCGATTTTATATAGTAACTAGAACAATGTAAAAGAAGTTGGAAATAACTCTATTAAAGTAGGGTTTTTAAAGAAGGGACATAATAAACTACGACTATTGATTGTGTTTCGTATTTCAAAGGGGCGAGCGTCGGATAGAAAACAGTGATGTGCTGGTTAAATAACTATGTTTTGTTTTTTTCAAACAACTAGGTCAGCGAGTTATTTGTTTAAAACACAGATGTAGTATGACCAACTTTCTTGTTAACTTTGCAGTAGGTATTTAAACGTATCAAAGTATACTTTATTCAAAGATGGATTTTACTGGACAGAAGTGACAAGCGTTCCCATTTAGTAATATTCAGTGATTACAATTGTGAGTGGAAGGTGGTTGAAGTAACAAGAAGAGACATGGTCCGCAACCAGACGATACGTCAAGGCCTAAAATCCCACCCCCTGCAGACCCAAGTAGAACAGTCCCGACTAAGATGGTTTGGCCATGTCTGCAGAATGGGAGAAGATCGGCTACCACGACAAGCATATGAAACAAAGAGCCAGGGATCCAGACCCCCAGGACAACCCAGAGTCCGCTGGGAGGACAACATTAGACAATCTTTGAAGGACCGAGGACTAGAATGGAACCAGGCCAGGAGGAAAACAGCCGATAGGATAGTCTGGCGCTCTCTCTTCCAAACCTCTACACCTCACGGTAGAAGGGGAACGACTAAGTAAGTAAGATTACAATTATGAAACAAGAACAGGACAACAAACAACAACAAGTTTTAGGGATCCGCTTTTATTGCTGTAACCGAAGACACTAAAAACGTAAAATAAGTGCCTCATACATTCTATTGCAAATATTAAAGTGAATGACCTGTTAAAGTTATTCAGTAATTTGTCATATAGTTTACAAAATTATATGTTTTGTGAACGATATGACGAATTGCTGATTAATGATAACTGGTCATCCATTTATATTCTATGCAATTAATTACTATTATTATTGATACTGTATTATTATCACTGTATTAGTATTAGTGTGACAGAGCAGTTGTATTATCTATTCTCTTGTATGGGTGTGAGAGCTGGACACTCACTGCAGATACGGAGCGAAGGATTCAGGCTTTCGAGCATAAATGTTATAGAAGAATTTTGCGCATTTGCTATAAAGAGCACAAAACAAATGTCTATGTTAGAGAGAAGATAAACACCTATGCAGGCCACCAAGAACCACTTTTGTCAACAGTGAAACGTCGAAAGCTTGCCTGGTTTGGGCATGTAACTCGTCATGACTCCCTTTCGAAAACGATCCTTCAGGGAACAGTCGAAGGTAAACGGAGAAGAGGAAGGCAGAGAAAATCCTGGGCTGATAACATCAAAGAATGGGCAGGACACGGTTTTTCCACACTTGTACGCATTGCTGAGGATAGAGAGCAGTGGAGGACCCTGTCTGCTGATGCTTCCACCATGGCACCCCTACGACCCATGACGGGTTACGGGCTGAGATGATGATGACAGAGCAGTTATATATGTAAATGAAGGAAGACTAGACGCTTTAAATAGAGGCACGTACCAAAATAGAGGCACGCACGAACTGACGTCACACCGAATGAAGGAAGAATACAGATAATTCTAATCCCTATTTTATTCGACATAACAAAATAACCAAGAAACAGCATGAATGGACATTATCAAAGGCTTTCTAATAGCGCAACAAGGCCTTCCAACAGGCTACCATAATCCCGCCATCAAGGCAAGGCCAAACTTGATCGTAATAACTTGTTTTGGAAAAAAAACAACAACTTCATATCTGTGTACTATTACAAGCTAGAATCCACTCGAGAAAAGCCAGCCTGACAAAATAGCTGAATGACCATCCAGCCTAAAGGAACTTCTAGCAAACATCTGCTGACAGAATAACCCCCAAATACACATTGGCGTACGGGTCTGTCTTCCAATACAGCATGACCGATATCCACAAGCGGGCTTTCGAAACTGAATAATTTCCCGTCTGAACCGTGTACTCTGACACATCATGTGATCTCGGGTTCACGAGAACTGACAAACTCTGACTAAAGCTCTGAGCTGTCTGTAACAACACGTCGTCAATGCTCCTATCGAAGCACACGCTTGTTACTGTTGCCATAAAACATACCGTGACATTTAGTATTATTCTTCAGGTACCAGGCCTCCAACAGATACACGCCAAGCCTTCCTGTCCTGTGCTATAAGTTGAAGGTCGTTCCATGTCTTATTTATCTCCTTCATGTTTATTTATAATTCATAACTATAATTAAAAACAATGACTGTGACAGTGTTGTATTGGCTGTTTAACCCAACAACAATGACGATGACAGTGTTGTATTGGCTGTTTAACCCAACAACAATGACGATGACAGTGTTGTGTTGACTGTTTAACCCAAAAATAAATACAAACTCTAAGATAAGATAAGCATCAAGTGCCATCTCCGCGAGGAATGTTGGCTAGTATAAATATCCAACAATGTATGTCTCTGTGCTTGGTGGTACGTTGTGCGCTCTGATAATTTCTGTTTTTGGTCTTGATGGTACGCTGTGACGATTTCTGGCTCTGGTCTTGGTGATACGCTGTGCTCTCTGACAATTTCTGGTTCTGGTCTTAGTGGTACGCTGTCCGCTCCGACAGTTTTATACCTATCTCTTAACGTCTTTAACATTTATTACTATTATAGTTTTCAGTAAAGTATTAAGTCTCTGTTTATGCTAAAAATATTTTGTCTAATTTGGAACTCGTTCATTATTTTTTTTTTTTTCATCCCTCGTTTTCCCGAAACTAATCCGGCTGTTGTCCTTTCTGTTCTCACAAAATCCGTCCATACTTTCAAGACAAATTAGTTTGTGTTGCTTTTTTTAATAACAGTGGGTTTTTTTAAATTTTTTTTTAATTTTGAGTCGTTACAATCAACCTGCGAAAACTTTCTCTAACAGATTGTTTTATGTGTCATTTGACTCCGAGGATAAAATGTTCTATTGTCCTTGTAGACTATTATCTTTTATAGAGCCTACAAAATTATCGGCATGCGCAGTAGTCCCCAGTCGAAATTTGTCATAAATTTATCATGACCATCAGGTCGGGTTATCAGTATATGCAATCACCGGGTATTGTCCCTGGTTTTAGAGACAAACTCCTCGATTCCCCACTTTCCAGATCTAAAATTAGGCGAGCAATAAACTGTGACAGCTCTCGAACAAAACAAAAAGAAACAAATGGCAACGAAGAGTATCTATTGTTCTACTTTTTCTTTCTTTAAAATCTTCGTTTTGATTGGTTGTCATTATTTCAGGCAGTCGAGTGAAACAATACTCACGTGGCATCCCATGCATAATTAATTGGCAAGCGCAACTCGTGTTGTTCTTTCTCTTGCGCTCACTGTAGTTCCTTCACTCCGTCGCTCTGTTAAGAGCATGCTCGCGCTTTGTGTTTGTCTCGCCCACTTTGTCTTCTCAGAGCGAGTTTGATGAAGGCAAAGGCATAAATAATATAGTATATATTATGGAATCATTAAGAGAGAGAGAGAGAGAGAGAGAGAGAGAGAGAGAGAGAGAGAGCAGTAGAAGACACAAACATTAGCCATGCCACACACAATATACAGTCATTAATTGAGAGAACTCAGACATAAGTAATGTCATATACAATAAAGAATTATTAATAGAGAGAGCACAGACATAAGTAATGTCATATACAGTATAGACTAGAGAGAGCATAGACATAAGTAATGTCCTATACAGTATAGACTCATTAATAGAGAAAGCAAAGACATAAGTAATGTCATATACAGTATAGACTAGAGAGAGCACAGACATAAGTAATGTCCTATACGGCATAGACTCATTAATAGAGAGAACGTGATCATTATTATCATTACCTTTTAACTTCCTTTAAGAATAGGCCTTCAGCAAACTCATGCCAAATACACGTGTTCTGTGCCAACAGCTCAAAGTCTTTCTGTGTCTTTTTTATTCTTTTTATTTCTGTCACCAGTTCCCTTCACCGTGTGTGTGTGTTTTTTTTTTAAATTCTATTATTCTTGCCCCGAGCATTCCAGAACAAGAACTACCTTGTAATGCTATCATGAGGTTTCATCAGTGTGTCCTATACATCACTGAGTCTTCCTTTCAGCTTCTGTTTCCCCTGGCATTTGTCTGGTTCTTGTCATCAGTGTGTCCTATACATCACTGAGTCTTCCTTTCAGCTTCTGTTTCCCCTGGAACTTGTCTGGTTCTTGTCATCAGTGTGTCCTATACATCACTGAGTCTTCCTTTCAGCTTCTGTTTTCCCTGGCACTTGTCTGGTTCTTCTCATCAGTGTGTCCTATACATAATGGGTCTTCCTTTCAGCGTCTGTTTCCCCTGGCACTTGTCTGGTTCTTGTCATCAGTGTATCCTATACATCACTGAGTCTTCCTTTCAGCTCCTGTTTCCCCTGGCACTTGTCTGGTTCTTGTCATCAGTGTGTCCTATACATCACTGGGTCTTCCTTTCAGTGTCTATTTCCCCTTGCACTTGTCTGGTTCTTGTCATCAGTGTGTCCTATTCATCACTGGGTCTTCCTTTCAGCTTCTGTTTCCCCTGGCACTTGTCTGGTTCTTGTCATCAGTGTGTCCTATACATCACTGGGTCTTCCTTTCAGCTTCTGTTTCCCCTGGCACTTGTCTGGTTCTTGTCATCAGTGTGTCCTATACATCACTGAGTCTTCCTTTCAGCTTCTGTTTCCCCTGGCACTTGTCTGGTTCTTGTCATCAGTGTGTCCTATACATCACTGAGTCTTCCTTTCAGCTTCTGTTTCCCCTGGCACTTGTCTGGTTCTTGTCATCAGTGTGTCCTATACATCACTGAGTATTCCTTTCAGCTTCTGTTTCCCCTGGCACTTGTCTGGTTCTTTCATCAGTGTGTCCTATACATCACTGAGTCTTTATTTCAGCTTCTGTTTCCCCTGGCACTTGTCTGGTTCTTGTCATCAGTGTGTCCTATACATCACTGAGTCTTTATTTCAGCTTCTGTTTCCCCTGGCACTTGTCTGGTTCTTGTCATCAGTGTATATTAGGAGGTTGGTCCGTATCGGATTCCGGGTCCATCCAACCCTTCGTCCGTCCTCTTACTAGCCCCTTTGTTCTGCTTCAGTTCTATGTTTTGCTTCAGTTTTATGTTTTGCTTCAGTTCTATGTCCTGCTTCAGTTCTATGGCCTGCTTCAGTTCTATGTTTTGCTTTAGTTCTATGTCCTGCTTCAGTTCTATGTCCTGCTTCAGTTCTATGTCCTGCTTCAGTTCTATGTTCTGCTTCAGTTCTATGTTTTGCTTCAGTTCTATGTTTTGCTTCAGTTCTATGTCCTGCTTCAGTTCTATGTCCTGCTTCAGTTCTATGTCCTGCTTCAGTTCTATGTCCTGCTTCAGTGAAGTTTCAAACAAAGCATTTCAGTGCCTCTGTATCGTCAGTGTTCTGTCTCAGACATTGTTGTTTGCCTTAGCTGCTCTGCTGTTTTGGCATTTGCCGCGAAATAACGTTATTTATCCATAAAGATGAATCTTATATAATGTTTTCGTTATTGACGTAAAGTCTCCCCTCGTAGTCCGCGGGGATCTCTAGGGAGACATAGAAAGAACAGAACTACTGTTCCCTGAGGCATGTCGTAAGAGACAACTAAAATGATGTTGTGCATGAGGCTGGTAACTTCATCATGTAGAACAGATAGCTATAGAAACCACTGCTGTAATAGCACATGAATGCTTCGGAGCAGGTGTCCATCAAGGGGGCGAGCTGCAGTGGTGACTGCATGCTCCATATGGAGCGATAAGGGAAGTTATAGAACGTAATCTGATACCACGTGGTATCGTATGTCATTCCGACTGCAAGCCTGTCCGGGCATCAACAACGATATTCCTTGGCATCGTGACAAACAGCTGCTTCGAGGTAAACATACGCTGAAATTTCTCTTGTTTTCAGCTTGAGATTTATATGCGCGGGCATGTACGAGTATATGTATATTTGTGTCAGTCAGTGCGTTGCTTGTTTCTAAGCGGTTGTAGCGCTTTTCTGTCGCGGCACAGTTCTGGGATCGAAACTTGGTAGCGTCACGCTCCAGTCTACCCGGCTGTGAATGGGTACCTGACTCTGCTCTTGAATGAGGACAAGCTAAGGCAGCGAGGAAGGGAACTGGTTATCCCGCCTCATAAAGCTGAACCTAGTTTAGCGAAGTCTCTAACACGTCACTCTCCTACGGCAGTTCTCCTATGGGATTACCTTTACTCTTGTACAGGAAATATATGAAGAGAATATTAATAGTAGCTTATCAGTGTGGATCCCTGAGGTTTCGTCTCTGGAAAATTCTAACTCGTTATACCAAGATATACAATAAGCATGAAAGTGTATACCCCATACAATGTTCCTTTATGCGTCTATTTATCAAATCGATAGACGGAGTCTGTTTTCATACCAATCCAATCAATTATGTTATGTCCCGGGTTGCGCACAAAATGTGTCCGGCCATACATCACAGCGGAACATTTGGATACTAAATTATGGGCGTTTATTTCATAATAGACGTGTTAAATTGTGGACACACCCAATTTGCGGGCGTTGAAAGCTGGTTCGTAGCCAGAGTTTGTACTGAACACCTACAGTTCTTTGTTGTTCGGTCCAACAGTGCGACCTTTGGCTGATAACCTCTCACCTATTGCGAAAAGCTGTTGTACAGTAGTGCTATTATCCCTGGCTTGGTCACGATGAGAACCGTTATCTCGTTGTCACTACACAAAGGTAACATATGTTCCCACCAACAGAAGTGATATAACAAAGACCTACTGGAATGACTGTGTAGCAATTGAGGCCTTGGCGAGAACTCATGCAGGATTACGAGGTTAGTTAAAAAGGAAAGTGTACTATGTCAGATTAAATCACGTTTCCACATTTTCACCTTGAAAATACAGGTAAAAAGTAACGGACAGGACCTTTGGTATCTCGGATGAAGCCCGGGCTATTTCACATTATGAGATTGTTTGGGAGGTAAAAAGAAAAGGATTATGCATCCTTGGCTGCGCTGAGTTCCCCACCTCCCACACCCGTTAAATGTGGCCTAGGCCAAATGACCTCCCTCTAGTGGGGCCTGGTAAAGGTAGTCCTGTATCAGATACTGCTGTTGGGAAGTGAAGTGTTAGGACCACCAGTGTTAGGGCCACCAGTGCTAGGGCCACCAGTGTTAGGACTACCAGTGCTAGGGCCACCAGTGCTAGGGCCACCAGTTTTAGGGCCACCAGTGCTAGGAAACAGCTTTTTTTAGATCGGGATGACCTCGCATCTTTTGCCTTCTCTAACTGAAGAAAAGTGCCTTGGACCCATTTTTACATATGGTAAACCGTGACGCAACCTAGTTTGGCGTAATTTCCTTGCCTCGAGAAGCAACACTCTGCTACTCGGGGACCTACTGAAACTAATAATAAAAATAACGTAATGTGAGACCTCTATGCGGAAGTGAGTATTTTAATTTATATCCAGATATTGTCTGTCTTTTGCCTCGGTGGCGCTCTCTGACAGAATTTTGTCACGTTAATCTCTTGATGTTTGGTTCCCACAAAAATCCATATCGCCAACCTGCCGGTTTGTCATCAACGGAAACTTCCATCATGGCTGCCGAGAAAATATTGTGCTTCTTAATTTGCCCAAAATATTTTGATTCCGAGCGTGTGATCGGCAGAGTTTGTCGTGCTTGCTTCTCGCAGCAAAGTTTCCGGTTTAGATTACTGGTAGCATCACACACTAGTCTACCCAACAGTAAATGGGTACGCGTTTCAGCTCTTGAGTTAAGGAAGAAAACTATTCACTCAATCTCATAATGTTGGACGTAGTATAGTGAAGTCACCTCTACAGCTCACGGTAGAAGGGGAACGACTAAGTAAAGTATAGTGAAGTCACCTCTACACCTCACGGTAGAAGGGGAACGACTAAGTAAAGTATAGTGAAGTCTCCTCTACACCTCACGGTAGAAGGGGAACGACTAAGTAAAGTATAGTGAAGTCACCTCTACAGCTCACGGTAGAAGGGGAACGACTAAGTAAAGTATAGTGAAGTCACCTCTACACCTCGCGGTAGAAGGGGAACGACTAAGTAAAGTATAGTGAAGTCTCTAACACTTCACACCCATACGGCAGTTTCTGTTATGGGACTACATTAACAAGTCATTGTAATTGTCTCATTTAGATCTGTTGCGTTATTTTTAATTTCATTCCGAATTTTTACTTACTTACTTACTTGGGCGTTCCTCATCAACCCTTTGAAAATAACGTTCGTTCGTTCTTCCACGCTGGGGTGTGCAAGTTAGCCAGAGAGAGCACCATACTTTAATATCGACTGCCTTCCTCGTGGCCTGGTTCCGGTCTAGTTCTCAATCCTTCAGAGACTGTCTAATCTTGTCAGTATTTACATTTACGTGTCCTGTGTAATTCCCGGGGGAAGGGGGAGGGGGGTCCCTGAGAAAGAAAGACAGAACAGGATTACTGCTCCTATCAGACGTGTCTGTTATGAGACGTGGCATGAGGCTACCAACCTCACCATGTAAAACACATTGCTACAGGAATCACCATTGGAAGAGCATGTGAATGTTTGGTACAGGCTTCCTGCCGGAGTGGTTCCATGCTCCATAAGGAATGAAGTGGAAATAATGATGATAATTTACATCCCGTATGTTATTTAGAAGTCATGTGATAATTTACATCCCGTATGTTATTTAGAAGTCATGTGATAATTTACATCCCGTATGTTATTTAGAAGTCATGTGATAATTTCGAACTGACCAGGGCTAGATATTTTGGACATAAATATATAAAAAATAGAATAACAATAGATGCCGAAATGTTTTCTCTCCTTGCAACTGTTTGACAAAATTTGACAACAAAACAAAGCTCAGCATTGGATTTCCACACTCGCAGCCTCTCACTGGGAGATATCTCTCTAAAATCGTCTGGAATTATTAACAGTACTAGCAATAACCTGTCAATAATGACGGAAGTAAATAAAAAACTGTAATATATTTTTTAATGTTTTTTAATTCAATATAAAAGGTATTTGATGACAAAATTTTTTGTGAAAGTGCGTGGATTTGTTTCAAAGAATGTTCCCTGATAAAAAGTGTTTTTAACAAAAACTTTCAAGTTTTCATGATTTGTTCCTCGAGTGAGGGCGACATAGAGCTGGCCGTGTCCGAAAACAGGTTCAGGAAGGAAAACTCCTACGTGATCAAAAGATTGTCATTGCGCCTTATTGATCGTCATTGCAAATGCTAACATCACTGGGAATTGACGACGTCGCAGCCTAAATGGCAAACTGCGCTCAATGCCAGGAATTAAGACTCGTTCTCCCTTATTACTGCCAGTGACAATTTCTGTATCAATGGAATTCCGATGCAAGACTTTTATGACCAAACGCGTGCCATTCAATAGTCCGTTTTTTGCGTTCAGGTTTCGCAAGACATGCAGCAACCTTTAATTTCAGCAAATGCGGTGGCATTCCTGATGGGCACTGCTCGTTAAGGAAGTCGGTTGGGAAATCAACTGCGTCGTTGGGATCATCGGAAATCATGGTATCTATGCTCCAATAAACCGTTTCCTTTCCAGCGAGTAGCTCCAACAATAAGTCTGCAATACTTTAAATTAAAATTTTGTCTTGAAGAAACAATAAAAAACTTACATTTTAAGGTTATTTTTAACAAAATGATGAGTTAAATCCGTTTCCGGAATGAAACTGGGTTCTACAATTAAAAAAATAAATTTTATTCATATATCACTGTCACTCACTTTGTGTTGCACAATTCACCGACTTTTCTTCGTTGAGTGTTACTATTGTCGGGAGAGTACATATAAAAGAAACAATACAATTAATGTCTAACTTTCAACCACAGTTGTAACCCTTAGATGTGACCGACGTACAAACGGCGAGAATTATGGAGTTTGATGATTCATTGAAGGTTTGCATAAAGATAAACTAACAGCTACAAACATGTCACTAACAGCCCAGGAGTTTAGCATGTTACGCAAATGATTTCACGCCCTTATCAGTTTGTCTTGACATGAGAATTTCATGTCTTTGCCTTCTGGCCTTACGTTCGTTCAGCCACTTCTGCAGCGCATTGACAGCGCTTCTGGAAAATGCGTTCACAACATTATATACGACCCGGAAACAGTTCACACTAACACATTCTCAGTGTTATTTCTCTTGGTGATGATGTTTGCTCGGCAAGCATCCTGATGTGGTCGCCGTCGGTGGTAGACGTTCTTAATGCTCATTCTCCGTCCGCAGTGATCACAATGTTTGATACTTTTACGCATGCATTCCGTGGGAGTGAGTGCGCACTGCTCTTAGCGGTGTCAACGGGAATTTAAATGTTTAGTTAACACAAAGGTGCGATATGCGTCATTAAAGTGCGAAATGTATCGTACTGAAACTAGATAGTCAGCGATGTCTTGTTCGTGACCTGGCCTCGGAAAGCGATCCGGACTCTTTATCCTTTCGTTAAAGAACTTTTCCGCAGAGTTAAGTAACCGGAAAAGCGAAAGTCCAAGACACGTTTACAAAATGGTAGATCGTTCACGCGAGCGAGGGAGTCCGGTGCCATCCGGTGCAAAAAGAAAAAAATCATTTATGAAATGTTACGTCAGCTTGTCTTAGCAATGGCCTGTTATGGAACCCACGGTTCTCAGTAGAGCATTTCTGGTACATAATTGTTTGATGTTAACACGAAAGTGTTAACGGTAATTACCCTTGTAATTGTAGCTTTTTTTTTTGTTGGTTCCGAATGTTCAAGGCTAATCAACCGCTGCTTCCTCCTTAAAAAGGTATTACTGTAGCAGATACTTCCGTAGGGGGGTTAAAGTGTTAGAGATTTAACTTCACCAAGTCACACTTTGATGAGGTTTGGTAACCAGTTCCCCTCTTTGCTGTCTTTGCCTTCCATAACTCAGAGCTGCCACAGGAACCCATTTTTACAACTAGTGCAGAGGGGTAGAGAGCTAGACTCTTGCGGAACCCGGTAGCGACAAGCTCCAGTTTATCCAGGATATCAATTGGCACCTAATTCTGCTCTTGGCTTGGAGAATGCAAAGGCAGTGAGAGTAGAAACTGGGTCACTCCACCTCATAAAAAGCTGGACCTAACATAGTGAAGTGAAGTCTCTAACACTTCACTCCCCTGCTGCTGTATCCGCTATGGGACTATCTGTCCCTTGTAGCATGTAGCGCGTGACGTAACCTGGCTATTGTCCTCATCTCGTCTGCGTGTTATATAAATATACGAAGCAATAGCTCCGCATTCTGACCTAGATACTTTATCTCAGCAAAGCTATCTCTCATACACAATCTTTCACACGGGCACTGGAGTCTGGTGCTATCCGGGGAAAAAATATTTTTATGTCGGTCTTGATAGAAATGGTCATCCGTCGTTTGATCTATCACATCACTTTCTATTATTATTATTTTATTTTTTTTTAATTTGGTATTCTCAGAAACAAAATAAAATAAAATCTAAAATAGCCAACACACTTACGTTAGAATATACTTCTTCTACTTCTTCTTCTTCTTCTTCGTACACTCTCAGATGTCTACTTGAATGTTTTCAAAGAAAGCAGTAGTCAGCTTGAGGCTG
Organism: Oreohelix idahoensis; assembly: GCA_024509875.1. Taxonomy (NCBI): domain Eukaryota; kingdom Metazoa; phylum Mollusca; class Gastropoda; order Stylommatophora; family Oreohelicidae; genus Oreohelix; species Oreohelix idahoensis. Next base: position 24,662 of record JAMPIV010009349.1, on the reverse strand, counting down.
TTTGAATCTCCGTAGAGCTTTTCTACGAATGGTACTGATGTCGGCCATATGCGCTTTCTCAGTTCCTCATATGTTGGGTACCTTTGACGCAGATGTTCAGCAGTCATTTTATCAGTGCCACAGTTACACTGATCGGTAGTTCCTATCTTTAGCTTGTTGAATAGATGGTATCTCAATCTGTTGTGGCCAGTGCGGAGTCTGAAGAATACCACTTGTTCTCTTCTGTTGAGCTGGTAGTATGCATCATTTTGTGTGTTACCTGAATGCTCTACATCCCATTTGTTTCTGTATCTGATTCTGATAAAACATTATGTACCTGTATGTGGTTGTGATAAAACATTAGGTCCTTGTATGTGATTGTGAAAAAAACATTATGTACCTGTATGTGATTGTGATATAACGTTAGGTCCCTGTATGTGATTGTGATAAAACATTAGGTCCCTGTATGGGATTGTGATCAAACATTATGTACCTGTATGTGATTGTGATAAAACATTAGGTCCCTGTATGTGATTGTGATAAAACATTAGGTCTCTGTATGTGGTTGTTATAAAACATTAGGTTCCTGTATGTGGTTGTGATAAAACATTAGGTCCCTGTATGTGATTGTGATAAAACATTAGGTCCCTGTATGTGATAAAACATTAGGTCCCTGTATGTGGTTGTTATAAAACATTAGGTCCCTGTATGTGGTTGTTATAAAACATTAGGTCCCTGTATGTAATTGTTATAAAACATTAGATCCCTGTATGTGGCTGTGATAAAACATTAGGTCCCTATATGACACCATTTGCTGAACAGATTGGATCTTAGATTGAGTTGTTAGGTTAATGTGGATGGGTGTGAAAATAGTCGAAAAAAGGTGATTCGTCTTACGAGGACAAAAGACAAAGAAAATAGCCAACGTTACGGCCACAAGGCCTTCGTCAGGGAAAGGAAAGAAAGTGAAGGCTAGATAGGAAACATAAGAACCTAAATAAATATAAAAATAATAAAACCTAGGTACTTCCCTAAAGGCATCGAAGTCCTAACACTTTTGCAGCCCGCGAACGGACGAGCTTGCCCGGAAAAGTACATGACTGCCACCACCGGATGTACACAATACATACATACTAAGAAACTAAAAAACGAAACTGAACAATAAACTACCCAAACGTAATATTGGTGGGGACTGGAAATAGAAGAGGACAGAATGAGTTGGAGATAAAATTATTATGAAATAAAAAAAATCAAGACATATTAAAAACAGTGTATTATATATTCATACATATTATTAGAGGGCGGCAGCAAAATAGAAAAATAGGATAAGAGTGGAAAGGGTCAAAATAGAACAAGAGAGGAAAGGGTGACCTCAGACAAGGGTGTGTAGAGTGTTAAGACCAGCTGGTTTTAGACACCCCATGCGGTGGATAAGACGGTTCTCAAGCTGTTCTCGGCTAGCAGTGTCAGGTTAATGTGACATTTTATGTAATATAATGGCAGTTAATTCTCTCTCTGTCCCTGTCTCTCTCTGTCACTCCATGTCTCTCTGTCCCTGTCTCTCTGTGTCTCTCTGTCACTCCATGTCTCTTTGTCTCTCGGTTTCTCTGTCTCTCTCTCTGTCTCTATCGATCTCTCTGTCCCTGTCTCTCTCTGTCACTCCATGTCTCTCGGTTTCAGTCTCTCTGTCTTTATCGATCTCTCTGTCTCTGTCTGTTTATCTGTCTCTCGGTCTCTATCTATCTATCTCTGTCTATATCTCGGCCTCTCTTGGTCTCTCTCTGCCTGTCTCTGTCTCTCTGTCTATATCTCTGTCTCTCTCTTAAAAACATTTGTTTCATATAAATAAGCTGAATAGGAGTAAAGATATAACAATTACAATATAGGAAGATCACCCTTTATACCGTGTTTCCGCCTGTTCTATGAAATAGTCTAATTCTCTCCCTTTATTTCTCAACCACGTGTCTCTGTAGTTTGGATCATCCCTTGAACATCCGGATCCACATTTGCCTCTCACATCGATTCCTCTTTTTTTTCTTGCTCTGCCTACATCTTCCATCTACGTCTTTCTTTATCTTTTTTCTATCTATCTATCTGTCTGTCTGTCTATCTATCTGTCTGTCTGTCCGTCCATCCGTCCGTCTGTCTGTATGTCTGTCTGTCTGTATGTCTCTCTGCCTGTCTGTCTGTCAGTCTGTCTATCTCATTACAGTACGTAGTTGCTTGATTCAAGTTTATCGCGCGACAGACTCACTAGGCGTAATGGCCACTGACTGCTTTGCCGGTCGTTGGCTAAGGACGGAAGAAGAAGAAGAAGAAGACTTCTTTACGAGTGCTGCATCTTTTCATGTTCTCATTTAATTTTTATTTTCAGTGACTACTTGAAAAATTCCTCGTAATACTACACCACCTTTTAGCTCAACACAAACGTTAAAAACATACTATGGGTCTAAGAGTCACAGCTTGAAGTTTGATTTAAGAAAAGAGGGATTTCATACTTTAAGAACACAGACACTGGCCATCTTGTATTCTCTACAAACTGGTTCTGCGTAGAAGACTTCAAATCACTGTCAGATTTTTTTTTTTTTAAGTCACCACCAAAATCCTGGTTTATGGCCCCAGTAACAAGACTTTGTGAAGTTGCGTCAGCAAGAAAACAAATAAACAAACCTATAGACATAGCAGGGTGCAAAGGGAGATGTCAAGACAGCGCCTAAGAAAATAAAAATTTACGTCAAATAAATTCTATTTTCAAACAATAATAATAGAATGAAGAAGTCATCAAGAACAGAAACATGAAGAAGGACTACAGTAATTGTAGCAAAATAAGCGCTGTAAATGATGAGCAAAACAAAAACAAAAAAAAACAAAAAAAAATGGAAAACGAGTAGGGGAAGATTGGAGAAGGAAGACGGAGAAGGAAGACACAGATCAAATGTTACAGAGAAGAACAAGGACGAGCAATAAAGATAATAAAGTTTACTCCTCCATTTATTTTGAAGTGCCTTTTGCGACTCCCAGGCCTTTCTAGGACTGGCGATGATGAATCTAAAGGTTCCATTAATTCTCGTATAAAACGTTAGACTCCCCCCTCCCCCAACAACAAAAAAAGGATGCGAAATTTCACTCATAATAAATAAACTTTGCTTTCATCTAAACAATACCAGACAGCGTTCACACTGACAGTCTTACAGTTATGGATGACTAACCAGTTGGCTTGTAAACAATTTTGGGTAATCAGTACATGAGTCTTTGTGAAGACTTAAGGACATGTCAGAAAAAGCTCCGTTGATCGATGTAGAGGATGGAGCTATTGTTCTTGTAGCATCCAGGGAGAGAGGCATCTTTCCACAAAATAGCAAAAATGGAAAGTTGTTCGATAGAGAGACGCATTCACCTGCGTGTTCTTGGTCTAACAAGTGTTCTTGTTGTATTGTGCCGTTTTAACTCTATACATTCGCTCACAGAAACTCGCTGCCTGAGTGTTAGGCTCCGATACTTGTACTTAAACGATTACCCCTTCAACCGATATGTCCACATTAATGTTGTGTATATCAGGGCAGTCTTGACACAAAAGTGTTGCATTACATAATCGATTTCGGGCGAAAAGTGTTGTGAAGAAATGACAAATATGGGTTAAGAGGCCATTAAACTGCTCCACGGAATATACAATGGCCAGTGCTGAAACGAGGCTGCACTGTTGTCTTTATAAGTTCCACTTCACTGCTTTTTGCCTGATGCTTTTGATAGATGGATAACCGAACGAATCAAGTGCTGATTTAAATGTAGCGAGAACATTATCCTCCAGATAAAACGTCACTTTTGTCTCTTCAGTATAGGTTTCCTAAATGTTGTGTTAGTTTGGTCTGTTTTGTGTATGATTTTGAAGATTTCTCCTTTTTTCTGTTCGCTCCCTATGGAGCATGGAACCAGCATTGCAACTGTTCCTCTTGCAGGAAACTTTCAGCTCTTGTTACCATGGTTTCTATAACAATTTGTTTGACATGATGAGTGGCCAACCTCCTATTAATGGCTTCTTACGACATACCTGACCGTGCAGTGGTCTTATTATTTCTTTGTCTCCTCGGAAAGGCCTCCGGGAACTCCCAAGAGCCCACAAGTGAAAGCGTCTCTCTGTTGAACAACTTTCCATTTTTTCTATTTTGTGGAAAGATGCCTCTCTTTGTGGATGTTATACGGGACATTTTGTGGAAAGATGCCTCTCTTTGTGGATGTTATACGGGACATTTTGAAGAATGAGATCACGGTATATTCATACTGCATCATTTAATTACGCCACATTGTAAGAAATTACTATTAGGTAGTTACTGCCAGAAAGAAAACAGTTCGCTACTCATTAGCACAACTTTTTAACCGCAAAATCAATTTGACTACAACTTTGTTGGCCTTAAAAAACCCATTGTAGACAGATTCTGAAATCTCAAAGTCATGTTAGCACGACAAACACATTTGATGGGCGCCACACAGACGGTAACGACAAACAAATCAACAACTACACATTGAAGACAACAGAGCTGTGTGCTCACGTGATCGAGTTTAAGTGCGGTCTCTGTCCAACGGATCCCTAAGCGACCAGCTCTCTATTCAGATCGATACCGCGTTTCCCCGGCGCGCGTCCCTGGAGACGGCCTCTGTCGTAAACTATTGTCTGAGATTGAATTCTGCCGGAATGGATGGCATGGCCGATCGTGAAAATAAGTGCATGGGCGTCCCGATCTGTGTCAATACTCCCAAGTCGAGAGTTACCTGCCCCTGAGCGAGCGCACCCGCGGTCTTATCGACTTTCAAAAGAAAAAAAAAATCTCCACCATTACCGGAATCGTTCCCAGAGGAATGCTGCAAATCTATTGGCCTATCACTCTGACCAATCGGCACCCTCGTTAATTAGTGGTTCATGCGTTTGTTTTCAGGGGCGCAGGCCGGCTACCTAAAATTGAGATGTCCATTAATTGACAATAAAAAGCAAATGTCTTCATCTCCAGAGCCAGGCTTGAGTCAATGAAATCGTGGCCATGACATAATGGAATCGGAATAGCCTTGTTTGGAGAAAACGTGCCTCTGAAAGCTTGACCCAACGCTAGAAAGGAAAAGACCCAACGGTTTTATCCAATTTGCACTGCCGGTCGCTAATGAAACGGGCACATTATAAGACGCAGAAGCACTTAATCAGCGTCCTGCCCAAAGGCACCACTAGTCCATTAAGGCGTCCTAGATGTCGCCTGCAATTCCATTACAGGAACTCTGTTGGCAAAACACGAATGGAGACTAGACAGCAGTGAAGGGGCGCGTGTTTCATTGAGAGCAGATCTAGTGTTAAGTGAGAATTCGAGGTCAGTGAGAGGTCCTCTGTTTTTTAGTAATGAACTAAGATACAACCGAAGGAGGAGATCTAAAAATGTGTATCGTCAAGGAGGATGAGGGCGTGAAGAAGGCCGAGTAGAAGTTGAAAATGAAAACAAAACACGTATCACTCATCATCATCATTTTGTGTGGGTTTTTTCCGCTCCCACGGAGTATGAAGTCACAGTTGCTGCAACTGGCACTTTTGTATGAAGCTTGCACTAAAGCATTCAAGTGCTCACGCAGCGGTGCTTTCAGTAGCAGGTTTTCTTGACATAATGAGATTGCCAGCCTCATACACAGTGGAGTATTACTCACCTGTTACGATATACCTGAGGAAGTACCTGTCCTATTCTTTCTTTGCCTCATCAGAGACCCATGGCAACAATACGTGGTAGCGCGCAGTCAGCTGTTCACTTAATGAATCACTGTTGTTAACTCTTTCACTCAGAACTCGCTCGTCCACTTGCTAACCAGATCATTAACTCTTTCACTTAGAACTCGCTCGTCCACTTGCTAACCAGATCATTAACTCTTTCACTCAGAACTCGCTCGTCCACTTGCTAACCAGATCATTAACTCTTTCACTCAGAACTCGCTCGTCCACTTGCTAACCAGATCATTAACTCTTTCACTCAGAATTCGCTCGTCCACTTGCTAACCAGATCATTAACTCTTTCACTCAGAACTCGCTCGTCCACTTGCTAACCAGATCATTAACTCTTTCACTCAGAACTCGCTCGTCCACTTGCTAACCAGATCATTAACTCTTTCACTTAGAACTCGCTCGTCCACTTGCTAACCAGATCATTAACTCTTTCACTCAGAACTCGCTCGTCCACTTGCTAACCAGATCATTAACTCTTTCACTCAGAACTCGCTCGTCCACTTGCTAACCAGATCATTAACTCTTTCACTCAGAACTCGCTCGTCCACTTGCTAACCAGATCATTAACTCTTTCACTCAGAACTCGCTCGTCCACTTGCTAACCAGATCATTAACTCTTTCACTCAGAACCCGCTCGTCCACTTGCTAACCAGATCATTAACTCTTCATTTGCTCTTACTGTCGTAGATTTCCGATAGGAGAATTAAGACTAGGTTTGGTCCCTTCTGAATAGGTTTGAATAGGTGATAGACTCAGTGAGAGTTAGTGAAAGGTAATAGAATTTCCACACACGTGAGATGATAGATTTGATATAGTGGCTGTCTCTGAAAGCGAAAAGAATTCTTCTCTCTCTCACCTATCTTCTACAACAGTTGTTACAGCGTCAGACAGACTTCACAACATCAAAGAAAGTACATCAAGGAAAATACATATACACATAGTCATAAAAAATCAAGGAAATGTTGCAAGGATGATAGCCCCGTTATAGTGTTAACTCTAGGTTTAGCCCGGCCCCGTTAAGAGAACAGATGATGGCGCCAGAGTCACAGATACATAGGGTTTGAGTCTAAGAGTTTTTCTTTGTTTTATCTCGTAATTATATGCACAGAGTTTGAAAAAAATCTGATTTAACCTAAGACAAAAACACAAGAACTCTAGCCTTAGCAACAAATTATGCAGATTGGAAAAAAAAAATTAGGACAGCGACAGGGTGTCAAAGATATAATAGTGAAAATATCACTCAGACCAGTGTACACTCATTCATTCCGCCATGGCTTCTCACACTAGTACTCACGACTTTGCTTGCTGCCTCTTGGAACACATTGATTTTAGATTTTCACACAGACTCAAAAAAATGCAGTCTTCTGCCAAGAAGTCCCCAGTTCCAAAAGACGTATTTAACTCGGAGTCTCCGGGAACGACTACTTGGGTATGCAAATTTGTTCAAATGTCTGATTAAGTCACCTAACAATTAGTCCAGGCGCGGGAGTTAGCAGAGCACAGTGTCAATAGCGTAGGTTTCTAAAAAATGATGAATGTCAGGTCGGTGCCTTCCCTCAGTATAGGATTCACTTTAGTCACACCACAGATTTGTCCACAAGATATAATCTAGTCGGGAAATGATTGTTAATATTCACGCCACAAGGCAGCAAATTATATAGAGTTTCTAGAAGAAATTAAGTGCTGGCTCCAAGGTCCAGTATTTATCATTACAGTCTTTGAAAACCCGTTATAGGGATATTAGTATTTCTGTCTAACTTGCACCGTCAGATCAGTGTTACTTGAGAAAACCCACGTGGTTCAAAATAAGGACTGTCTATTTCTTCACAAGTATGGAAACTACTACTAGGTGCTGGTAAAGTTAGGGTCACCCCCAAAACTTTCACTGTGTGGAGGAAAAATAACACATATAATATAATAAACAGAATCTGTACTGGTTAAAACTTACATTTAAACTTGCAAGCAGAGAGCTTTGCTTAACATTTAAACTTCCCGTGACGTAAGTTATATTTAAAAATCAGCATTCCTCATAAATTAGGAACACGTGCGTATCCCGCCATCATTCATGAGGCTCGATTCTAGAGTTTATACGTTAGTTTAGAAAAATACACTCGACTGAGTATTAGCAGTTAAATTAAATTTATAAATAGCTACAATTGCCGTTATAAGCTAGAATTTTTAATTTCTTTCTGCTTTCCACTGAATGCTTCCCTATAAAATATAATAGCCTACCACTTTATTTCTCTTCTGCGCTAAAGAAATAGATTTAAATGAATTAAGCGATTTAACACTTTAACACTCACAAAATCTATATATCTATCATATTAATTACCTCAACCACAGAATTACAGGTAGTCGCACAACTTAAGAATAAAAATGCTGAAAATATTTCTGGAAGTCTAGAAGTTCGACAAATTGCCGAAACAAACTGAGATCTTCGCTAACAGCTATTCTGTTTTTCGAGCGACCTATCTACTGTGGAGTCTATGAGCGAGAATGAAATTAAAGTTTCAAACTTGGCCAATATCTTAAAATCAGACAAAGGGCCCAAACTTATTTCGCCAAGCGAAATTATCTCCCCTACTCCCAACATTTACGTCCGCTTAACGCGTGTCGTAACTGTCACCTACTGACCACGATGTACGCGTGTCAGTTTCAAATCCCAGACAGCCTGACTCCATTTCAGGGCAGTTTTCACACTACAGCTGACCATGGCCCAAGTGAGCGCCGTGTCAGTTTGGGATTTTCCAGCCAAATGTCTGGATACTGACCGGTGCAGATGTAAAGTATCACACCTCACCGGGACTAATGCCGAGAAGAAGCTCGCGCGCTCGGTGAGAATGTAGACGATTTGCTACGTCCTGTGTTCAGCGAACCGACTTATCACGCCTTCTGACGCCCTGCAGCCCTGACATCTACGTAATATCGTCCTAGCGCGATTCTCAGTTTTGAGAAAGAAACAGGTAAAGTTTGCGAATATATGAAAATAATATTCGCAAAACGAATGGATGAAAAAAATACAGTAAAAAATGAAATACAGAGATAATAAAAGAGAGAATTTATGTGAAAGAATAGGAAGAAGATGTAGGAAATTAAATGACTATAAACCCTACGTGACAGAGCCTCCCCCCTTTAAGATATGGAAGCACTCCATGTCTACGTTATGGAGTTTAATTTCCTATAACCGTAGCTTCGGGGTGTCTGTCTTCTTCCCTCTCCTCTTCCCCCTCCATCTCTGTCCAATTCCTACTCAAGTCCACTCCTCAAAGTTTCCTTCCCCTGGAATGTCTCATATGCGCGCTTGAAAGAGCGTCGCCGCTTCTGACATTTTTGAAAGATTTCCTGTGATAGCGGTGGAATATCCCTGCCACTATCATCATCTTCGTCAGTTTTGGCGATCGTCAGGAGATGGTCGGAGGTTGGCACTGGTTTTTCCAAGTATCTCTTTAAGAGATTTAAATGGAAAACCTTCTCCTTTCCTTCAATAGAGATCTGGTAGTTAGCCTTAGAAATCTTTTTCAGGACGGTAAACGGCCCTTGCCATCCGATCTTCAGTTGGTTGTTCTCAGTAGGGAGTAACACCAAAACTTTCTCTCCTGCTTCCAGTTCTCTCTCTTCCGCGACTTTCCTGTATCGGTTAGCGTGCTTTGTGCGAGCTCGCTTAAAGTTAGTCGTTGCTAGGTCCCACCCTAGTTTCAACCTTTCCTTTAAAACCGACACATATTTACTTGCTGAGACGACTGTCTCATCCGCCTTCTCGTCTGTCAGAGACTGAAGTAAGGCTTCAAGCGGGCCCTTAATGGGTCTGCCAAATAAGAGTGTAGCTGGCGGAAATCCTGTGGAAGTATGAGGAGATTCTCTGTAGCCAAATAATGCTGCAGGAATACAGAGATCCCAATCTTCAGGTTTCACTTGTGCCAGCTTACTTAGCATCATGGTGAGGTTTCCATTAGCACGTTCCACGAGCCCATTTCCCGCCGGAGTATATGGCTTAGTGTGGATGTGTTGGGTCCTCAAGATCTTAACGATCTCATCCATCAACAGGTTTCGGTATGGAGATCCATTATCCGTCAACACTTGCTGAGGGAATCCCAACCGAGTGAAAATCTGCACGAGGGCTTCTGCGACATGCTTGGCATCTGCGCATGTTAGCGGGATAGCTTCTGCCCATAAAGTGCATGTATCGACTAAGGTCAGGATGAACCTGTTCCTTCTTTTAGTCCTTTCGAAAGGCCCTAAAATGTCGATCACAACCCGTTCGAATGGTGTTCCCATTATTGGCATTTCACCCATGTGGACTGGGGGGGTCCGTTGCTTGGGTGGTACACGTTGGCACTGGGCACAGGATTTGACATATCTGATAATATCAGTATTCACTCCAGGCCACCAATAATGAGTGGTTATACGTTGGTTTGTGGCGTTCTGTCCCATATGTCCGCTAAAGGGAAGAGAGTGCCCCATTTCTAGGATTTGGCTTCTGTACTGTTTCGGTACTAGGAGCTGGTTGTAACCTTGGTCAGGCTTGCCCGTTCTCCGATAAAGTACGCCATCCTCAGAAAAAATGTCCCCGTGCTGTTTGGGTTCCTTAGCCATGGGCAGTTTCCTAAAGCAGGGTGCCAAAGTCGGGTCCTTGTATTGCGCTTCTTTAAGTTCCATAGGTAACAAATTTGGCGCAGGCTCCCGTTCCTTCTTGGTTTGCCCTCTTGTAGTTACTGCTGCCCCAATCGGCTCTTCCGGTTTCCCAATACACACGTATCTCCCGCCAAGTATGACTGGGTAGATGGGATCATCCATAACAGCCGCTTTGATCACACCTCTGACAAAGTCAGAGTGTATCTCCACCCATGCGATGGGAAGCGCTGTAGGTGCCTCACTCTTACGAACTCCACAAAGTTGGACGGTCTCTGCTGTCTCTTGACCGGGTTTGACCAGGTTTCTGGCAACAATGCAATCGTAAGAAAGCCCCGTGTCAAATAAGCAAGAAGTTTGAGAACCGTTCAAAGTAACAGTACCTCGCGTTGAGGGTCTATCCCCAACAGGTTTGGAATCACTGTCAACAATTCCGCCTTGCGAGACTGTCAATAAGCATCCGATGCGTTTCGGCTCGGTGTGCTCGCTCTGATCATATGTCCCGTGCTCAGGGGTTCTCCCTTTGCCACCTTGTCCTTTCTGGCTACGCTGCCATGTAGGGCGGTCGGGTTGATCAGACTGTTTGGGGTGGTTGGGGTACTTGTTCTTGTAGAACTTGGATTTTTCCGGAGGGGGGTTTTGAGGTCCAGTTTCTCTGTGGTTGTTTTGGTTAGAAGCCTGAGAAGATTGCTCTAGGTTATGTTTTCGAAAATGCTCCTCTGTCGGTTTCCGCTTTGTGGCCGGTAGTTCAGCCAGCGCATTGTGATAACGCTCAGACTTTTCCAAAATGTCTTCAAGTTTTTCTGCCCCCTGCTCAGCGAGAAATCTCCGGGTATCAGCAGACAAAGTGTTCTTTATTTGTTCAGTTAAAACAAGTTCCTCAAGACCTTCATAGGTAGAGGGGAGCTGCGAAAGCTCAAGGCACTTTGTTAGATATCCCTTAAGACGAGATGAGAACTGGTGAAAAGTTTCAGAATTCTCTTTCCGGCTGTTGCGAAACAGTTGCAAAAACTTGCGAGCGTTCATTTCAAAGCGCTCCAGTAACGCTTTCTTCAACACATCGTAGTCGTCTTGTTGGCTACTTTCCAGCTTAGAATAAACATCATAAGCAGAACCTTTTAGGGCCTGGGAAAGTTTCATATTCCAACGCGACCTCTCTAACCCGTACAGAGTTGCAATTTTCTCAAATTTTTCTAACCATGTGTCAATCTTCTCATTTGGACAAGGAAAAGATTCAAGAGTGAAAGACATAGCATTTAGTTGAAGAGATTGAGTGTTAGCAGGGTCAGTTAAGGAAGAATGAGGAGAAGACTCTCCATTGCTGGAGGTAGAGGCAGCCCCACGACTTTGAAGTTCTAGAGCTTTAAGAGCCAACTCATGTTGTCTCTCCTTCTCTCTCCTTTCCTCTCTCTGTCTCCCTCTCCTTCTCATGTTGTCTCTGCTTCTCCTTCTCTCTTTCCTCATGCTGCATCCTGCGAATTTCCATTTCCTCGTCCATCTTCTTCTGCTGTAATAGCCGGTCTTCTTCTTCTTTCCTCCTAGCTTCTTCTGCTTTCCTCTCCGCATCATATCTCTCAAGTTCGTCTCTGACAAATGCTTTCGCTTCTTCTCCTTCCAGTCCCTCCTCTCTCGCTTCGTCCCTGAGAAGTTGTCTAAGCTTTGCCCTCTCGGCCATATTATGTCAGTGACTGAGACACGTGGAGATAGAAAATAGGAAAAAGAATAACCTGGTTCCTACCACTTACGAGAAAAAAAAATCCAAAAATCAAAAGATGATATCCTTAACCCTGGGATACCTCCTCCAAAATAAAATCTAACTATCGCTGCTATTATCGGCAATAAAGCACTCAATGCAAAACACGACTACGCCAAATAAATGGTAGTTAAGATTACAACTGAAAAATAAGTTGCTACAGTGGAAAAGCAAAAGAATATTGCAAAAATTAAAGAGAAAAATAATCCCTTAATTTTTAAAAATCCACTATAAGTTCGCCCCTGAAGTCAGATCGGGTAAGGGAGGGAATTAATCTGGACAAAAAGTCCGAAACACACTCCTTAACTTAGTTCAAACGCCGTTCTGCCTCAGTACCCAGTGAATGTTATACACTCACCACTTTACCAGCATTTAGTATTACAATCAGCAGTTAACATATATCCCGACAAAATCAACCTGTAACCAAAATGTATATTATTCAAAGATGCTGTGGAAAAAAAAAAACTTATTAGTTTGTGTGGTCAGCACGCCCGTAAACAGATCGCTAGTCTAGGGGGTAATTATTTTTAAGATATAACAACTCACAAGACATCACACTCTTACTCTATATCAGAATAAGAATCTTAAGTTCAAAATCCAGATAGACGAGTCCACGTTTGTCGTCCTCGTCTTCCTATTCTAAGTTCAAAGACCGGAAACGAGCCCTCATTTGTCGTAGATTTCCGATAGGAGAATTAAGACTAGGTTTGGTCCCTTCTGAATAGGTTTGAATAGGTGATAGACTCAGTGAGAGTTAGTGAAAGGTAATAGAATTTCCACACACGTGAGATGATAGATTTGATATAGTGGCTGTCTCTGAAAGCGAAAAGAATTCTTCTCTCTCTCACCTATCTTCTACAACAGTTGTTACAGCGTCAGACAGACTACACCAATATACATATTACGTATATTTCTATCACTCACAGGCACGCACATACACGTGACGACAGGTAAACACACAGACGTGGGAAAACTATAACAATGATATATATATATATATCTAGAACGAGCTGACCAAACACGATTATTAAGTTCAAGAGCGATTTTATTATCAGGAAAAATCGGCTCACAACATCAAAGAAAGTACATCAAGGAAAATACATATACACATAGTCATAAAAAATCAAGGAAATGTTGCAAGGATGATAGCCCCGTTATAGTGTTAACTCTAGGTTTAGCCCGGCCCCGTTAAGAGAACAGATGATGGCGCCAGAGTCACAGATACATAGGGTTTGAGTCTAAGAGTTTTTCTTTGTTTTATCTCGTAATTATATGCACAGAGTTTGAAAAAAAAAAAATCTGATTTAACCTAAGACAAAAACACAAGAACTCTAGCCTTAGCAACAAATTATGCAGATTTGGAAACAAAAAAATTAGGACAGCAACAGGGTGTCAAAGATATAATAGTGAAAATATCACTCAGACCAGCGTACACTCATTCATTCCGCCATGGCTTCTCACACTAGTACTCACGACTTTGCTTGCTGCCTCTTGGAACACATTGATTTTAGATTTTCACACAGACTCAAAAAAATGCAGTCTTCTGCCAAGAAGTCCCCAGTTCCAAAAGACGTATTTAACTTGGAGTCTCCGGGAACGACTACTTGGGTATGCAAATTTGTTCAAATGTCTGATTAAGTCACCTAACAATTATTCCAGGCGCGGGAGTTAGCAGAGCACAGTGTCAATAGCGTAGGTTTCTAAAAAAATGATGAATGTCAGGTCGGTGCCTTCCCTCAGTATAGGATTCACTTTAGTCACACCACAGATTTGTCCACAAGATATAATCTAGTCGGGAAATGATTGTTAATATTCACGCCACCAGGCAGCAAATTATATAGAGTTTCTAGAAGAAATTAAGTGCTGGCTCCAAGGTCCAGTATTTATCATTACAGTCTTTGAAAACCCGTTATAGGGATATTAGTATTTCTGTCTAACTTGCACCGTCAGATCAGTGTTACTTGAGAAAACCCACGTGGTTCAAAATAAGGACTGTCTATTTCTTCACAAGTATGGAAACTACTACTAGGTGCTGGTAAAGTTAGGGTCACCCCAAAACTTTCACTGTGTGGAGGAAAAATAACACATATAATATAATAAACAGAATCTGTACTGGTTAAAACTTACATTTAAACTTGCAAGCAGAGAGCTTTGCTTATCATTTAAACTTCCCGTGACGTAAGTTATATTTAAAAATCAGCATTCCTCATAAATTAGGAACACGTGCGTATCCCGTCATCATTCATGAGGCTCGATTCTAGAGTTTATACGTTAGTTTAGAAAAATACACTCGACTGAGTATTAGCAGTTAAATTAAATTTATAAATAGCTACAATTGCCGTTATAAGCTAGAATTTTTAATCTCATTCTGCTTTCCACTGAATGCTTCCCTAGAAAATATAATAGCCTACCACTTTATTTCTCTTCTGCGCTAAAGAAATAGATTAAAATGAATTAAGCGATTTAACACTTTAACACTCACAAAATCTATATATCTATCATATTAATTACCTCAACCACAGAATTACAGGTAGTCGCACAACTTAAGAATAAAAATGCTGAAAATATTTCTGGAAGTCTAGAAGTTCGACAAATTGCCGAAACAAACTGAGATCTTCGCTAACAGCTATTCTGTTTTTCGAGCGACCTATCTACTGTGGAGTCTATGAGCGAGAATGAAATTAAAGTTTCAAACTTGGCCAATATCTTAAAATCAGACAAAGGGCCCAAACTTATTTCGCCAAGCGAAATTATCTCCCCTACTCCCAACATTTACGTCCGCTTAACGCGTGTCGTAACTGTCACCTACTGACCACGATGTACGCGTGTCAGTTTCAAATCCCAGACAGCCTGACTCCATTTCAGGGCAGTTCTCACACTACAGCTGACCATGGCCCAAGTGAGCGCCGTGTCAGTTTGGGATTTTCCAGCCAAATGTCTGGATACTGACCGGTGCAGATGTAAAGTATCACACCTCACCGGGACTAATGCCGAGAAGAAGCTCGCGCGCTCGGTGAGAATGTAGACGATTTGCTACGTCCTGTGTTCAGCGAACCGACTTATCACGCCTTCTGACGCCCTGCAGCCCTGACATCTACGTAATATCGTCCTAGCGCGATTCTCAGTTTAAGAGAAAGGAAAACAGGTAAAGTTTGCGAATTATATGAAAATAATATTCGCAAAACGAATGGATGAAAAAAATATACAGGAAAAAATGAAATACAGAGATAATAAAAGAGAGAGAGTTTATGTGAAAGAATAGGAAGAAGATGTAGGAAATTAAATGACTATAAACCCTACGTGACAGAGCCTCCCCCCTTTAAGATATGGAAGCACTCCATGTCTACGTTATGGAGTTTAATTTCCTATAACCGTAGCTTCGGGGTGTCTGTCTTCTTCCCTCTCCTCTTCCCCCTCCATCTCTGTCCAATTCCTACTCAAGTCCACTCCTCAAAGTTTCCTTCCCCTGGAATGTCTCATATGCGCGCTTGAAAGAGCGTCGCCGCTTCTGACATTTTTGAAAGATTTCCTGTGATAGCGGTGGAATATCCCTGCCACTATCGTCATCTTCGTCAGTTTTGGCGATCGTCAGGAGATGGTCGGAGGTTGGCACTGGTTTTTCCAAGTATCTCTTTAAGAGATTTAAATGGAAAACCTTCTCCTTTCCTTCAATAGAGATCTGGTAGTTAGCCTTAGAAATCTTTTTCAGGACGGTAAACGGCCCTTGCCATCCGATCTTCAGTTGGTTGTTCTCAGTAGGGAGTAACACCAAAACTTTCTCTCCTGCTTCCAGTTCTCTCTCTTCCGCGACTTTCCTGTATCGGTTAGCGTGCTTTGTGCGAGCTCGCTTAAAGTTAGTCGTTGCTAGGTCCCACCCTAGTTTCAACCTTTCCTTTAAAACCGACACATATTTACTTGCTGAGACGACTGTCTCATCCGCCTTCTCGTCTGTCAGAGACTGAAGTAAGGCTTCAAGCGGGCCCTTAATGGGTCTGCCAAATAAGAGTGTAGCTGGCGGAAATCCTGTGGAAGTATGAGGAGATTCTCTGTAGCCAAATAATGCTGCAGGAATACAGAGATCCCAATCTTCAGGTTTCACTTGTGCCAGCTTACTTAGCATCATGGTGAGGTTTCCATTAGCACGTTCCACGAGCCCATTTCCCGCCGGAGTATATGGCTTAGTGTGGATGTGTTGGGTCCTCAAGATCTTAACGATCTCATCCATCAACAGGTTTCGGTATGGAGATCCATTATCCGTCAACACTTGCTGAGGGAATCCCAACCGAGTGAAAATCTGCACGAGGGCTTCTGCGACATGCTTGGCATCTGCGCATGTTAGCGGGATAGCTTCTGCCCATAAAGTGCATGTATCGACTAAGGTCAGGATGAAACCTGTTCCTTCTTTTAGTCCTTTCGAAAGGCCCTAAAATGTCGATCACAACCCGTTCGAATGGTGTTCCCATTATTGGCATTTCACCCATGTGGACTGGGGGGTCCGTTGCTTGGGTGGTACACGTTGGCACTGGGCACAGGATTTGACATATCTGATAATATCAGTATTCACTCCTGGCCACCAATAATGAGTGGTTATACGTTGGTTTGTGGCGTTCTGTCCCATATGTCCGCTAAAGGGAAGAGAGTGCCCCATTTCTAGGATTTGGCTTCTGTACTGTTTCGGTACTAGGAGCTGGTTGTAACCTTGGTCAGGCTTGCCCGTTCTCCGATAAAGTACGCCATCCTCAGAAAAAATGTCCCCGTGCTGTTTGGGTTCCTTAGCCATGGGCAGTTTCCTAAAGCAGGGTGCCAAAGTAGGGTCCTTGTATTGCGCTTCTTTAAGTTCCATAGGTAACAAATTTGGCGCAGGCTCCCGTTCCTTCTTGGTTTGCCCTCTTGTAGTTACTGCTGCCACAATCGGCTCTTCCGGTTTCCCAATACACACGTATCTCCCGCCAAGTATGACTGGGTAGATGGGATCATCCATAACAGCCGCTTTGATCACACCTCTGACAAAGTCAGAGTGTATCTCCACCAATGCGATGGGAAGCGCTGTAGGTGCATCACTCTTACGAACTCCACAAAGTTGGACGGTCTCTGCTGTCTCTTGACCGGGTTTGACCAGGTTTCTGGCAACAATGCAATCGTAAGAAAGCCCCGTGTCAAATAAGCAAGAAGTTTGAGAACCGTTCAAAGTAACAGTACCTCGCGTTGAGGGTCTATCCCCAACAGGTTTGGAATCACTGTCAACAATTCCGCCTTGCGAGACTGTCAATAAGCATCCGATGCGTTTCGGCTCGGTGTGCTCGGTCTGATCATATGTCCCGTGCTCAGGGGTTCTCCCTTTGCCACCTTGTCCTTTCTGGCTACGCTGCCATGTAGGGCGGTCGGGTTGATCAGACTGTTTGGGGTGGTTGGGGTACTTGTTCTTGTAGAACTTGGATTTTTCAGGAGGGGGGTTTTGAGGTCCAGTTTCTCTGTGGTTGTTTTGGTTAGAAGCCTGAGAAGATTGCTCTAGGTTATGTTTTCGAAAATGCTCCTCTGTCGGTTTCCGCTTTGTGGCCGGTAGTTCAGCCAGCGCATTGTGATAACGCTCAGACTTTTCCAAAATGTCTTCAAGTTTTTCTGCCCCCTGCTCAGCGAGAAATCTCCGGGTATCAGCAGACAAAGTGTTCTTTATTTGTTCAGTTAGAACAAGTTCCTCAAGACCTTCATAGGTAGAGGGGAGCTGCGAAAGCTCAAGGCACTTTGTTAGATATCCCTTAAGACGAGATGAGAACTGGTGAAAAGTTTCAGAATTCTCTTTCCGGCTGTTGCGAAACAGTTGCAAAAACTTGCGAGCGTTCATTTCAAAGCGCTCCAGTAACGCTTTCTTCAACACATCGTAGTCGTCTTGTTGGCTACTTTCCAGCTTAGAATAAACATCATAAGCAGAACCTTTTAGGGCCTGGGAAAGTTTCATATTCCAACGCGACCTCTCTAACCCGTACAGAGTTGCAATTTTCTCAAATTTTTCTAACCATGTGTCAATCTTCTCATTTGGACAAGGAAAAGATTCAAGAGTGAAAGACATAGCATTTAGTTGAAGAGATTGAGTGTTAGCAGGGTCAGTTAAGGAAGAATGAGGAGAAGACTCTCCATTGCTGGAGGTAGAGGCAGCCCCACGACTTTGGAACTCTAGAGCTTTAAGAGCCAACTCATGTTGTCTCTCCTTCTCTCTTTCCTCATGCTGTCTCTCCTCCCTCTCCTTCTCATGCTGTCTCTCCTTCTCTTTCTCTCTTTCCTCATGCTGCATCCTGCGGATTTTTCATTTCCTCTCTGCTTCTTCTTCTGCTGTAATAGCTTCGGTTCTTCTTTCTTTCCTCCTTAGCTTCTTCTGCTTTCCTCTCCGCATCATATCTCTCAAGTTCGTCCCTGACAAAAGCTTTCGCTTCTCTCCTTCCAGTCCCTCCTCTCTCGCTTCGTCCCTGAGAAGTTGTCTAAGCTTTGCCCTCTCGGCCATATTATGTCAGTGACTGAGACACGTGGAGATAGAAAATAGGAAAAAGAATAACCTGGTTCCTACCACTTACGAGAAAAAAAAATCCAAAAATCAAAAGATGATATCCTTAACCCTGGGATACCTCCTCCAAAATAAAATCTAACTATCGCTGCTATTATCGGCAATAAAGCACTCAATGCAAAACACGACTACGCCAAATAAATGGTAGTTAAGATTACAACTGAAAATATAAGTTGCTACAGTGGAAAAGCAAAAGAATATTGCAAAAATTAAAGAGAAAAATAATCCCTTAATTTTTAAAAATCCACTATAAGTTCGCCCCTGAAGTCAGATCGGGTAAGGGAGGGAATTAATCTGGACAAAAAGTCCGAAACACACTCCTTAACTTAGTTCAAACGCCGTTCTGCCTCAGTACCCAGTGAATGTTATACACTCACCACTTTACCAGCATTTAGTATTACAATCAGCAGTTAACATATATCCCGACAAAATCAACCTGTAACCAAAATGTATATTATTCAAAGATGCTGTGGAAAAAAAAACTTATTAGTTTGTGTGGTCAGCACGCCCGTAAACAGATCGCTAGTCTAGGGGGTAATTATTTAAAGATATAACAACTCACAAGACACCACACTCTTACTCTATTATCAGAATACAGAATCTTAAGTTCAAAATCCAGATAGACGAGTCCACGTTTGTCGTACTCGTCTTCCTATTCTAAGTTCAAAGACCGGAAACGAGCCCTCATTTGTCGTAGATTTCCGATAGGAGAATTAAGACTAGGTTTGGTCCCTTCTGAATAGGTTTGAATAGGTGATAGACTCAGTGAGAGTTAGTGAAAGGTAATAGAATTTCCACACACGTGAGATGATAGATTTGATATAGTGGCTGTCTCTGAAAGCGAAAAGAATTCTTCTCTCTCTCACCTATCTTCTACAACAGTTGTTACAGCGTCAGACAGACTACACCAATATACATATTACGTATATTTCTATCACTCACAGGCACGCACATACACGTGACGACAGGTAAACACACAGACGTGGGAAAACTATAACAATGATATATATATTATCTAGAACGAGCTGACCAAACACGATTATTAAGTTCAAGAGCGATTTTATTATCAGGAAAAATCGGCTCACAACATCAAAGAAAGTACATCAAGGAAAATACATATACACATAGTCATAAAAAAAATCAAGGAAATGTTGCAAGGATGATAGCCCCGTTATAGTGTTAACTCTAGGTTTAGCCCGGCCCCGTTAAGAGAACAGATGATGGCGCCAGAGTCACAGATACATAGGGTTTGAGTCTAAGAGTTTTTCTTTGTTTTATCTCGTAATTATATGCACAGAGTTTGAAAAAAAAAAATCTGATTTAACCTAAGACAAAAACACAAGAACTCTAGCCTTAGCAACAAATTATGCAGATTGGAAAAAAAAAAATTAGGACAGCAACAGGGTGTCAAAGATATAATAGTGAAAATATCACTCAGACCAGCGTACACTCATTCATTCCGCCATGGCTTCTCACACTTGTACTCACGACTTTGCTTGCTGCCTCTTGGAACACATTGATTTTAGATTTTCACACAGACTCAAAAAAAATGCAGTCTTCTGCCAAGAAGTCCCCAGTTCCAAAAGACGTATTTAACTCGGAGTCTCCGGGAACGACTACTTGGGTATGCAAATTTGTTCAAATGTCTGATTAAGTCACCTAACAATTATTCCAGGCGCGGGAGTTAGCAGAGCACAGTGTCAATAGCGTAGGTTTCTAAAAAAATGATGAATGTCAGGTCGGTGCCTTCCCTCAGTATAGGATTCACTTTAGTCACACCACAGATTTGTCCACAAGATATAATCTAGTCGGGAAATGATTGTTAATATTCACGCCACCAGGCAGCAAATTATATAGAGTTTCTAGAAGAAATTAAGTGCTGGCTCCAAGGTCCAGTATTTATCATTACAGTCTTTGAAAACCCGTTATAGGGATATTAGTATTTCTGTCTAACTTGCACCGTCAGATCAGTGTTACTTGAGAAAACCCACGTGGTTCAAAATAAGGACTGTCTATTTCTTCACAAGTATGGAAACTACTACTAGGTGCTGGTAAAGTTAGGGTCACCCCAAAACTTTCACTGTGTGGAGGAAAAATAACACATATAATATAATAAACAGAATCTGTACTGGTTAAAACTTACATTTAAACTTGCAAGCAGAGAGCTTTGCTTATCATTTAAACTTCCCGTGACGTAAGTTATATTTAAAAATCAGCAATCCTCATAAATTAGGAACACGTGCGTATCCCGTCATCATTCATGAGGCTGGATTCTAGAGTTTATACGTTAGTTTAGAAAAATACACTCGACTGAGTATTAGCAGTTAAATTAAATTTATAAATAGCTACAATTGCCGTTATAAGCTAGAAATTTTAATTTTTAGTCTGCTTTCCACTGAATGCTTCCCTAGAAAATATAATAGCCTACCACTTTATTTCTCTTCTGCGCTAAAGAAATAGATTTAAATGAATTAAGCGATTTAACACTTTAACACTCACAAAATCTATATATCTATCATATTAATTACCTCAACCACAGAATTACAGGTAGTCGCACAACTTAAGAATAAAAAATGCTGAAAATATTTCTGGAAGTCTAGAAGTTCGACAAATTGCCGAAACAAACTGAGATCTTCGCTAACAGCTATTCTGTTTTTCGAGCGACCTATCTACTGTGGAGTCTATGAGCGAGAATGAAATTAAAGTTTCAAACTTGGCCAATATCTTAAAATCAGACAAAGGGCCCAAACTTATTTCGCCAAGCGAAATTATCTCCCCTACTCCCAACATTTACGTCCGCTTAACGCGTGTCGTAACTGTCACCTACTGACCACGATGTACGCGTGTCAGTTTCAAATCCCAGACAGCCTGACTCCATTTCAGGGCAGTTTTCACACTACAGCTGACCATGGCCCAAGTGAGCGCCGTGTCAGTTTGGGATTTTCCAGCCAAATGTCTGGATACTGACCGGTGCAGATGTAAAGTATCACACCTCACCGGGACTAATGCCGAGAAGAAGCTCGCGCGCTCGGTGAGAATGTAGACGATTTGCTACGTCCTGTGTTCAGCGAACCGACTTATCACGCCTTCTGACGCCCTGCAGCCCTGACATCTACGTAATATCGTCCTAGCGCGATTCTCAGTTTTGAGAAAGAAACAGGTAAAGTTTGCGAATATATGAAAATAATATTCGCAAAACGAATGGATGAAAAAAATACAGTAAAAAATGAAATACAGAGATAATAAAAGAGAGAATTTATGTGAAAGAATAGGAAGAAGATGTAGGAAATTAAATGACTATAAACCCTACGTGACACTTACTAGAAAATGGAGACTGAACTAAGACGAAGGTAAACGATGGATTTAAAATACAGTAGAGTACGTTTTACTACGACAAAAGACAGTCCTTATTCCTCGCAAGGCTTATTACCAATTTTTTTTTTTTTTTTACATTTTTGCTGTTAAAATAACGAATAACTACATAAACTCTCTCTCTCTCTCTCTCTCTCTCTCTCTCTCTCTCTATCTATATATATATATATATATATATATATATATATATATATATATATATATATATATATATATATATATATACCAACGGGCTGATCACCCGTTTGCTAGTCAATTCGATTACGGAAACAACAGCAGATGGATTGATTTGCCATTGCCCTAAAGACGCCAATAGGCGTGATGGGAAACGGTGGCGAAGAAAACCTATCTGCTGTTGCCCTAAGACGCCACTAGGCGTAATGGCCACTGACTGCTTTGACGGCCGGTGGCTAAGGACGGAAGAAGAAGAAGATATATATATATATATATATATATGTATATATATATATATATATATATATATATATATATATATATATATATATATATATATATATATATATATATATATATATATATATATATATACTACCACTACTACTACTATTACTACTACCACCTTAAGAAAGCGCCTTCTGTTTAACAAAGATAAATTTGTTCACAAAATCATGTCACACAATGCTCCAGCATATCTGTGGCCAATGTTCAATTACAATGAAAGACGCAGTCTACGCTTTAACAGATTGCAAGTGCCCAAGCCTAGCCTTGACTTATTCAAGAAAAGCTTAGCGTACTCTGCTGCTCATCTTTGGAATTGTCTTCCACATAACCTAAGAAACAACCTCAGTCCCTATTCATATAATCATAGACTTTTTGAATACTTTCTGAATTCTGATTACATGCCCCCCCTAATGGGATTATCTTTTCTTATAACATCAACTGTAGGTTCTAATGACGATGTTTGTACTTTTCAACATACGTTATGTCATGCTTATAAGTAATTAATGTTAATATGAGTGTGCTATATTATTATTTTACTTTACGTTGAATTTCTTGAAATTGATATGTAACATGCATATGAGAATACATGAATTCAGTATGAAAGGTGAGCGAAAGGAAGGGTAGAATGTTAGACGGGCCTGTGTGTCCAATTCTCAACCCTTTAAAAATAAAGTTCGTTCGTTCCCTCAGCTTGGTTTGAGAAGGCCACCTGTGACCTGCTCTTCTCATGGAGCTGATAGTTTTGGAGTCCTCGCTATCAGTGTCAAACATGGTCCTTGACTAGAACACAGGAGAAGAACATCACATAGTGATAGTTCGAGATGAAATGCTGAATTAGAGCCATTAATGTTACCAGGAGATACAGAATGAGAAATTATCACATCAGAACAATTGTAGTAACGACAACCTGTATACAGGGAGACATAAAATATTATATAAATAGAGAGATAGAAAATAAAGTGGTTTGGCCAACTTATGAGAGTGGAGCTGGATCAATTACCCACTACGTGTCAACAACAGTATAAGATCGGGCTTCAGAGCACTTGGAAGACGAAGAGGCAGATAGATAGATAATATTGCAGAAATCTGGCACCTGCATGGCCTCCATGTGATACACTTGGTTCAAGAACGAAAACGTCAGCTTCCCACAATGCCTTACGGCAAAATTCGCCCGAAAACGTAAAAAAGTAAAATAAGTACCAAAAAAAAATAAAAAAAATACAAGACTGCACATCAGAAAACATGGAGTATTGAGCAGCAATTGGATTCCTTCATCCCGCCGACTTATGGATTAATGTCGCTAAAGGAACGTTGCTGTTGGCGAAGGAATCGTGACATGTCGAATGAGGGTGTCACTGAGAGAAGAAGAAACAAGAAGATTATTATTTCATGTCGCCTCCCTTGTCTGGCAGACTCCTTACTTCTTCGTCTCCCCTTCCGGAAGGGAGGGGGCGGGGGGTTATCTGTTGAGGGCAGGCTTTTTGAAATTTTTGTTTGCCTCTTGGTATTTCATTCAAATGTGGCATTTCACTTTTTTTTTCGTCGATGGAAAAAAATTGGTCACTAATCTTTTATAGGACATCATTGTCTTCCTCTGTACACATTTTTCTTTCTGTCTTTTCTCATCACATTTCTTATCCTTTTTTTTCCTTTTACATATTCACCCTTTTTTAATCCTCCTTTTTCTTTCCTTCTATAACTATATCTCTCCCTCATCCTCTTACAAAACATAAGGCTAAAAAAACGACCGCAGCGAAAGCCTGTGGATGACTTGTGCAGGCTTCATGCAAGGGGCCGGCTGCAGTGATAGTTCAGTGCTCCATACGGAGCTAAGAGAAGATGATCAGTGGTTGTACATACAACGTTGACACCAGTGTTGTGGTGCTGAAACAGTGCTATTACTTCTTAACGGAGCTAGCAACATATCATTTTTTTGTGTGTTCATTCTTGAGCGTTGAGGGATGCCTCAGACTACCTTTATCTCTTAAAGTTTCATGTTATGTAGGCTGAGACTAACTTGTAAATATCATATGATAACCTTTTCTCTTCTAAAGTTTTATGTATAATTTAATCACTCCAATTGTTTTATTTTTGAAGACATTATTTAAGTTTGGCAATCGGGCATCAACAATTCCTCCCTGTCAGGAACCTAGATTATACTG